>JPKZ01000187.1:48145-69023 GCA_000803305.1 Toxocara canis | reverse complement strand
ATATATATAGGTTGATCGATGACTTTTGATTATCAAAAACAAGCAAAAAATGAAGTTCATGCCGTTATGATTAATTCCGAGGAGCAAAAATTAGGTTTGTGCGATGCAGAGTATTGCAAGCTATAAAAGCACTAAACATAAATGCCTCAATTCATGCAAAACAAAAGGAAGTTTGTGCAAATAGAGCGCCGATACCTTCGAGAAATGAGCGCCAATAGCGACAGCAATTCTCATCGTGTGTAGAAAACGTTCCAGTAGCACAGTTTCATAAAGCGCATCAAGTGTAACCGTTTGATTGCTGAGTGAGCAGAAACGTTCATGCAAAGCTATGCATTTTTCTTTTGGTTTTCAAACATTTCTTTAACTGCGAAAAGTGCATATTAAGACAATTCCTTGACCTGCTTTCTAACTACTGTGACTTTCGCCTTCGATGAGTCGATTGTTTGAATAATTGTTAGTTGTGGAAAGGCTGTTCGATATGCGTTCGCTGTGAATCAGATTTTCTGCTTCATTGAACACCGACAGGTTTCACAGACGGCTCACGGATATTGATTTTCTGGTCCTTTCGCACATAGGTGCCCCAAAATCATTTTTAAATGGTACATGTCTTCGATTTCTAAACGGCTCCTAGGTTAACTAGCGAACAAAGAAGAGTTTAGCATTAGGTGTTTGGTCAAGACGATCACCTAAAAACGCCGGTTAGCCAGACTGCATATCGGGCCTACAGCACTATGACGTTTCAGAATTTTGAAAAATGATGAGAAACGGTGCATATCCAACATTCGATATAGGCGCAGAATTGTACTATTTTGTATACCAGGTGTAAATCGGCTCTTCTCGCAGCCCCATCAAACCCATCTTCTGTTGGCTATTTGCACTAGAAATTCCTCTTCCCGTTCCGGAAATACGGGTTACGCTAAATATTTTGCGCATTCAGTTTGTCGCACAGATCACTCCTGTTAAGATAGCTCCGATGTAGTGTGCGCAGTATTTGTATGCGCAATACATAAACACCGCAAAACGAATTTTAATAAAATCGCACAGAACAGAAAACTTATAGCAAGACTCGTATTTTTTTTAACTGGAATGACCGCTCGTACAAGTCTCCCACTAAAGATTACATTTTTGATGAACCGATCATTTGGAATTGCAGCTCGACCAATCGCGAAATGTAAATTTTTGGCACCTTTGAGTACCAATGCCTCGCCGAGCGTCGACGAGCCGTTGCGAATGCAATAAGAGAAGCCAACTTATGCTGTTGATTGATTTCGGATGAGAAATTTTTTACCTGTCGTTTCAGTGGCTCCGGAGTTGAAACAACCGTACAGATAGAAAAACATACATGTATGTCAGATGGATACCTACCAAAGCTCATGAAGATGTGTGAAATGGTGTACGGCGAAAACAATGCGATAAGCAAACTGCGAAACACTGGAAAGAGGAAAATTGTGAAAGCACGTAACAGCGTCGCAAGATATGCCATTATGTGGCTCAGCCATCAAGCCAATCACTTTCACAGAGTGCTCGCAAATAACTAAAAATCTAATTTTTATCCAGCCCGATCGCTCGTAAAAATATTATAAATCGTGTGAACCATTCAATGAAGCTTGGGCACCGAAAAGCGGTTGTGACGTGTGGATTATGCATATATAGCTCTGGTTCCCGTCTTGAGACTACGGGCAGGCGAATACATCTTTATAGCAAAAAAGTCAGCATGGCCAAAATGCACTTAAGTACAAATTTGCCAAACAGCACAATGAAGTTTAAAACAATTAGAATTTTTCTTACTGGTCTTAATTTTGTTCGAGTTGATTTTGCAAATGTAAGTCATCTGTTGTATGTGAAAGCACACCATAAGCGAAGAAGTGTCTGTTCACTTAGCCAAAACAGTCGGAATCTGAAGAGAAAAAGCTGTTCGCTTTCAGTTATGCAAAGCATCCAAAAACCGATCTCAACAATGACTCTCAACCGCAGCCAACATTGGTAAATATTATTCCCAAGACGGGTAAATGGTTTTGCGCAGGTTTACTTAATCCTGGTTCGGATTGCATATGGGCCGAAGTAGTATTATAATCTACTGTTCTCACCAAACATCGAATTTACGCTGCGTGCGTCTAAGCTCAACTGCATGAATTTGTAGGCAATCTTTCTCGACAGATTTCATCGATGGAACAAATTCGATAACACCACTCTCTACATACAATCTATCTTGCACGCTGCATTGCTCAGTGCATTAGCTCTACTCAACCATTAAATGATATAGTTCATGAGGCATATTGAAGAAATTAATGGCGAAAATCAACGGTGAGCATTCTTATTGTGAACGATTCAACCTGCTATGATGTTAACAGAATTCCAGCAAAGTCGGACTCTGCGAATAAGCAAGATGAATACTGATTACATTTTCTTGGGCTATCGCTGTAAAGTGTGAGCTACAATGCCGAGTACTTCGCATTTCATTGCCACCATTCACTTCGATTTCCTCGAAACACTTTCATGGATTTATTACAGGTTTATAGCAGCACTCAAACGCTTCTACAGCGAATGCATTATCTCAGAACTACGCATGTCTCCCATATATTACTGATTACAAAATAGCTTTTCAAGCTAGGGAAAAAAGCATCGTTATGCTTTTGGGTCGTTCTCACTATTCTACAGTTGCAAACGATCGCACAGTTCTGCCAAAGGCGAATGAGAAACCGTTCGAAACAGTGGCGCACGCAGAACGCCGAGAGGAAAGCGAAGCGAAACGGGGTGCCATCCGTTTGCCTTGGAACTTATTTTGCAGCACCAGAACGTTCCGAAGGAAAGCATGCGGTCGAGAACCAGCACGCTCCCGAAGCGCTCATAGCTACTTCTGTCAGATTTTTCTAAAATGTTCATTTTGCAAGCTTCTAGTTTTGAATTCATTGTTTATATTTGCAGTTCGCTAAATACGTTCACCCTCTCCCTTGAACATCGATTTCTTGATAAGGTGCTAATTGAAAGTATGACCGAACAACAAAGAAGCCGCTGTTTAAGAATTACCCCACTGCCGACGGTCAGCAATAGTTTTAGGCTGATTATGAGCTGTCACATGTACTCTACTCTCTTCGAATAAGATAGAGTGCGAAACGCTTGAAATGTGCCAGGCACAATTCTGAAACCACAATTTCCTCGCGTTATCGTAAGTAATGCAGTGCGCACAGTACAGTTGGCCATGTTCATCAACACCGTAAGTTAAGGAAAACTGTTGCCATTCCGACAACATTCTCAGTTTCTGGCCGTGCGTAATTTAACCAATGAATCTCAACTGTTCAAAAAGAATATTTCACGCTGTGCAACCAAATTTCATGTACCATGCTGCATATCGCAACGTAAAAGCTTACCAGAGTGGCAGTAATTTTCCTCTGCGCTTAACAAATAGCAATGCAAACATTTCACCACTGAAGTCACTAACGTATCTGCATCGAAAAGGGCTTTCATTTCATACGTCCACAACAGAAAATGTTAAATAAAGCTCACATGATGTGTTCATCACAGAAATTTTCTTCCAGACACTAATTCACCTGAAACTTCAACATGTGATGGCAAGCGCTTCTTTCAAACTCTTTGCTATCAGCAACGTGCCAACACTGCGCCATAAGCTTCGAAAACTTTAACACGAGTAGCATTAATAAAAATAACACGAACAGCATTCGCTCCCCTTGATCGTTTTGACGGCATTTCGACGGGAAAATAACCTACATGCTCTCACGACATTATTTGTAAGCTACGCCCTCCCCCATTTATTACCTATATTCGTTGTGCTGGTAAGTTTTGCGCCATTTTGTTAGTTCTGACGTGAGATGAAGACGCAACTCCGAACATGGATTTTACCCAAATTTTGTCGGTCGGTATGCCTCGATAGGGGTACTGGTGATGAGAGGGTATGGTGGGGACCACAAATCAACCTGCGCTAGGCGTTTGCTGAAATAGCCGGTTAACGGCCACGTACAGCCGGTTTTTGGCAAAGTAACTTGTCCAGGTTGTAAGAGAGGTCGGGAATTGCAAATCCGTAGCATTGGCGCGGTGACGGGCGGCCTGGGCTGCCCGGATTTACGAATGCGCGTGCGTTTCGCATGCGCGCGCTTCATGCTGTATGAAGTAAACGCCATTTTTCGTTAGCGCATCAACACGCTCTATTTAAATGCTAATCACCTTCTTTGCCAATTTCTGATTTCTCACAGAAAAAAACTTTGTTTCTGACTGAAACATCAAAAAGGCAGAAAATTTCACCATCGCAAAAAAACGAGAAACACATTCAAAAGACGAACCAAGCGAGTAACTTTTTGCTTTCAACAAAGAACACCCACAATATGATATAAATGAATCAACCACCCCTAATACAACAAAAATCTGTTTTGAAAATATTAGAAAGAAATACCAATAAAAACTTGTTGTGCGTAAATCGTCAATCAAAAATAAAACTAAAAAGAGCCACTGTTAGATACAAATACACACTTATACACACATGTGCGCGAACAAACACACACTCCGATATATGTATAAAAACGAAATCGATGGGGCACCTTATCAATAGACTGGTGACCAGTGCGAACTTCGCTATCAGACTCCTTCAAAAATTTATCTGCATATTTAATTCGAAGCAATGTTCAGTCAAAACCATGTTTATTTCGACAATCGGATAACACCCTATCAACGAAACGCTCAAACTGATTTCAAAAATAGTCGCGTTCTAGAGCAGTCCGATTCAAATATGCAAATTTTGCGCAAAAAATACTCCAATTACGGAGTAATGGTGACAAGCTTATGCTGGGAGAAACACATTTAATTAAAATGAATTTGGACTAGCGAGAAAAAAAGAACGCCGAACACTGTTGCCGCTTCCTCATCGAATGCGACAACGCAAACGAGGCAAACCGAGTAACAGTAATGAAACAGAAAAGCGAATGAGCAAAACTCATTATAATACGACGCATCTCAAAGGTCCCTTTCATTATAAGTTAACGTAATAAATAGTTAATCTCCTACGAAATAGGCATGCATCGACCGAAACGCACAAAACGTTTACTGATTTATCCAATTTACTTACGCCGATAAGATACTCTTTCTGAATGTTCTTCATGAGCCCATTTCGCAGGTGTTCCAATCGAGATGAACACACAACAACGTGCTCATAACTGCACCATTCTTTACAATACACCGCTCATCTAGCCTGGCTCAGGTCCGTTGAAAAAACTTAGCCGCAGAACCGTGCACAGATGTATATAACACTGTCAATGTAATGGCACCGTCCACATCATAATAATGTTCACGTCCGTAGCCGAAGAGTGGTGGGGGTGGGAAAGGTGAGGGAAAGGGGAAGGGGAGGAAGAATTCGGTGAAAGAAATCTGAACAATTTCTGGCTTCAAATAAGCTTTTTAGGTCCTCAAAAGAACCCCTAATTTTTAAGGCAAATGCGAGCTTTCCTACGAAGCTTGCCTTGCGATGCCAAAACTGTCCTCATTTTAAAAGCGCCGCAAGTGAATTCAAAGACATAATCGCGGCACGATCACCAGACGGATCATTTTCGAAAAACATTTCCAAATTTCGAAGTTGGGCGATTGGAGATTTGCTGAAACGCTCAAAACTGCCTTTATCTTTCTTCAACAACGTTTGGCTATCGAGATATAGCCAACTAAAAAAACAGCAAGTCCTCTCCAGAATGAAATTCTGGCTACGGGCCAAACGCCGCCGGTATTAAAACACCGTCGATCCGATGGTATATGATATCATGTGACCACACCGATTCACTCCCTACAGCCGCTGCTCGTCATACAAAGATTTAAAAAAAGTGGACAAAAGCAAAATCTCAACATAGGCCTAAGCACATCAGTTGGAGCAGAATAAAAAAGCGAACAAAATGAAATAACGCATAAAACGAATGAGCCTTAAGCAATCAGCAAAAGCTGCATGAGATGAAATCGTCGAAACCTATGTAACGGTCGAACTGCGAGGCAACTGACCCGTAAACGGGCTCAGGAACTGCTAGGTAAGCAGGAGGGGGAAAGAAGAATGGAACTAAAGCCAGGGAGTTCACTTGCCGCGTTTGATACTCCAGTTCGCTCACGAACCACGTGGAACAGCTTTCAGTGATTAACTAAACTTCCATCCCTCCCCGCATGTCCCTTGGTGGTGGATTTCCAGGCAACCCGATCGATAATGACATCAATCATTCGGGTACGGAGTATTCAGCCAATTCAGCATTATATAACGCGATGCAAAGTACAAGACTGAAGATCCGCCGGATTGAAAAAAAAAAACGACATTAGTTTTCCATTTACAGCAGAAGTTAACAAAAATACACATTGGAACTAAGCTAAAAATCATCAACTAAAATATCCATCACACGCCACGGAATAAATCGAATCTTATGTATATCCAAAGAGAGAACTATACGGCTCATTAGGTATTGTCTTTTATCTTCTGCACAAGATGTGAGCTAGACTGAGAAGCGACCCACAGCTTTCGACTACTACCTCCCCCCCCCCCCCCCCCCCCCTCCTCCCTCCAGCCCTCCTATTTTACTCACCGTCATCTCTCTAACCCAATCTTTTCCGTAACGAAAAAAAAAAAGAAGAAATAACAGAAACAATCATATAAACCTCAAGACCTCAGCTTTCTATCAAAATCTACCATATCTAAGTGACAACCCCTTGGTACATTTCAGAAGTTGTAAAAGAAAAAGAAACACACACAGTATCAATACTTCTGTTTCATGCCGAATGCCCCACGGAATTTTTTGTCGTATTCGTCGGAGAGCTCCTTCATAATTTCGACGAACGGGTCCTTCGATCGACCGACCGTCGAAAGAGCATCACTCATCTTCTCGAGCGTTATCTGCAACCCAACAAAGGTTTCATGTATTACAAGTGAATACAGCTCAACATATAGTTGATGAATATTTTCGCCGCTTCTGCTGCCATCGTAAATAGCAACGTAAGTTATTTACAGATTTCGGCTAACTGTTATTATATCACCCGCTGAATAAATCCACCAAGAAATTTCAACTTGTTACTGTACCACCACTTCATTTAAAAAGAAACGGAACGTAGCCTTCATGGTTTGCAGCACCACATTGTAAACTGCAAACAAAAGTGTCTACTGAGAATCGCGATTTCACGGCACACCAGGTGTGTAAAACAAAGTCAAGGGAACTTCAGAAATTTATTTTTTGCATGACGCAAAGCAATATAAAAGCAATGAGCTGTAGAGGATATTTGAGCATAGCTAGATTATGGACAACGAAAAATGAAGACATTTTACCTCTCATGTGAATGAAAATAAGTTGTAGGATGATACGCTAGTGTGCCAACTCTGGATTTATCGCGTGAGCAGCATTCAGACAATCTTGTTTAGCCGTTCCGGCACAGGCAACAGTTTTTATTATTGTTCAATCAAACAAGATTTACAATAAAACGCATAACAACGGACCAAAATGGAGTGAGTGCACGCCAGTCGACCATTTCAGAAAATAACGGGCTTCAATGCAAATCAACTGGGACGCAATGCCCCTTAACACCCCGTGGAATTCACACACCCAACAGTTCTCAATTTGAACTGTGGCGTGATTTGCTCTTGCCCCTAAGATGCTCCCTTTTAAAAGGTGCAAACGTCTAACCTACCATAAATCAAACATCAAAGGAACATGATGACTGCGGTAATGTATGAACCACCAAAAAGCTACAGAAAAAGTACGGGCTTACCGAGAAGTCATGAATAAGGAACCAGGTTTCGCGGTCTGAGATATTATTGTTCCTTTCCAGAGATTTTTTCGATTCCAAACGCCAGAAATCAGCTGCGTACGCATTTAGCCAGATCTAGAACATCATGGATTTTGTACAATATACGTCCTAACAGCTGGTTTTCAACGATGCAAATGCACCAATTTTCCTGCAGGAAAAAAATGAAATTATCAATCTTCATGTTGTGGAGTAGGGGAGGGGGACGGGGGCGAAGGTAGTCGAAACCACGACGCCCCTCTGT
Source organism: Toxocara canis (assembly GCA_000803305.1). Lineage (NCBI taxonomy): Eukaryota > Metazoa > Nematoda > Chromadorea > Rhabditida > Toxocaridae > Toxocara > Toxocara canis. The sequence goes on along the minus strand of JPKZ01000187.1, from coordinate 61,015 downwards.
CCTCTTCACATCCTCTACCATCCAGCCACCAAAGCGTCATTATAATACAGACACTTCGATGGATCAAGAGATCGACTTCTTGTCACAGAAAATTGATAGTAACTTCCTTTCCTTCCAATTATGCCGATCTAGCGATTCGTCGAATACTCAAGAAGATCGGAAGTGCTATGTCGATATATGCTATCCGCACTTGGCTGCATTTATCGCCAGAAAATTCAAAAAATTTCTGAAGCAGCTAAAAATATGTAGCGCCCTGAGGTGTCGAAACGATGGGTATTTTAACTGCAGTAGAAAAGAGCGATTCTGCAGCGCCATATTATGAGGAAAACCCATATAACCATCGTTATGCTGACTGAGATGGAAGATACTAGTATCTATCATTGAGCCGTTTTCAAACGCGCTTCACAATAAGATGATCGGATTTGGTAGGCATAAAAGAAAAAGAACATTTCGATCGTTCTGCCTGCTCAAGGCGTCAATCCGCAACGGCACTAGTCGGACGGGTCGCCAAATCGAACAATATAGGAGTGTAAGTTAACTGCGTTTGCCTGTCAGTGTTAAACAATGAACCTTTTTGCCACGATGATCACGTCGGTTAACAGCGCATGCTGGCACAAGGCCTTCGTCAAAGATCAGCTCATCGTGTAGAGGACGTACAATGTCGGTTGAGAACGCCGATAATGCTGAATCCGGATTCCCTGCCAACGAGAAACAATTTCCCTGAAGCATCACTCATTCTTTTCAATCTCAACTGCAGCGCTTCGACACTTCGGCGATGCGATTTCATGCGTAGGAGACATCATGACGCAAAATTTTCCTCACGTTTTGCTTGCCAGTGATCCCGCTCGCTTTTGGAAATTTCCTGCCACAGTTACTCTAATCATAACTCGCATGGAAGGGGCCCATCAATGATACTATATATCAGTTAAATCCATTTTGCACTGATTACATAACAGCGCCCCCTTAAACTCCACCTCTTCCACCTCCTCCACCCCTCAACCTCCACTCCTTCCAAATCAAAGGTCTCCTTCATTCCTTGCACCTTGCTCTTGGTTCAGGACATCCAGAGATGAAAAGAAAACCAGAGGCGTATTAGCTACTACATAAACCCAGAAAACATAAATCAACTTTAGAAAACGGACCTGCCTGATTTTTAGCTGGGAAAAGAGATATGGACATCTTGAACGTGCGCCGCCTGTTCTATCTTAAACAATAAGCAGCAACAAAATAAGCTAACCTGAAGGGAATTATTGGCGGAACTCAACTGCATGAATGCCTTGAAAAGGTTCTCCACTTTAGCATTGTACGCTTCGATTGCAGATGTGAACTCTTTAGGCACCTCATCAAGGAACACCTGCGAAAAAAACGATCGAACCAAGAAACAACTATATGTTAACGGAACTTACAAGAAAAGTTCTGTTGCAAAATTAGCAGACTGAAATATAACAGCCATAAAGTATTTACGTCGAAAAATTTCTCGAAAGACTTATAATTTTCATAAAGGTATGTTTTGCAAATGCTTAAGGATTAAATTTCAATAATGATACTGCGAGCTTCTCTTGATTGACGCATTTGTGTTGTAAAAACGTAGTCAATCTGAGCACCCTCATAGACGTCAAAATACGATAAAAAAGGACAAATCGAAATAAATACGACAAACAGCATGATAAACAACGGAACAATGAGCCAAAATTATATAGAATGGCGAAGGACAAAATGATGCAGAAGTCTGTTATGAAATTCATGGTACAGGAACGCTCTTTAACGCTCTTCGTCCCAGTTTCACAGATGACTCCTTGTATTAAGAAAAGTCGTAGTCAGTACACCGCAATGACCTATCAGTTCTACAACGCCTTTCGATACAACAGAACCAGGGAAAATAAAAGAATCATACCTTTGATTCCCCATCCGAGGGGTAGGATTCCTTATTCGACGGATCCCAAAATAGCGGAAGACGCCGATTGGTGAAAAGATTTGCGAAGACAACGACAAGTGACGATTTCAGCGCGTTCCGGTCGTGTGCGAACTGCTTGCAAAAGCGATGGAAGACTCCGTTTTGGAGGAGGTGTGCGAACAACAGATTGCCTGGTTCGTGCGCCGATAGATGACACACCACTGGCGCCATCCCATGTGGCTCTCCCTCAAAGTCACTAAACTATTAAACGCCACTGATACAAACAAATGAGCGAATCTAATCTGTCTCGACCTGAGCCTTCAGCGTTAACAGTCTACGATCAAATTTTTTCTGTCCCTCAAATCTTATTCATTTTTTGTCTGCCTCGTCAATTCCATTTTATTCCATGATTTTCGAATGAGTTGTTCGGGAAGGCTGTAAAAGACAAAACCGAAATCCGGTTATAAGTAAGCTCAGAAGAAAACTCTAACTCGGCTTAAAAAATGGCTTGCAAACTTGGTTGGCCATAAATGATGGCTTGAAAGAACACCAACAGTTCAAATTTTAAAAGCACTGAAACAAACTTATAGGACAGTTGTCCAGCTGACACGGATAATCCACGCGCTGGATAATTTTGACCTTCGTTTATTGCCCCGTCGAAATGTTGAGAGCCAATTCTCAAACTCTGACAGCATCATTTCTAATAACTCCTTTAGAAAGCGAAGATAGACAGTGATAGGTGGTAAGTGCGGTTTGCTCTGAGGTATCCAACGCCCAAATATAGCAGCGTTTAGTTGTTACACTTCGGGCTCACTTAGCAATATATCTAAATTTCGTCTAAAACTATTTGAAGGCCATTTTCTATGACTAGAGCTTGAAAATCCTAAACAAATGCACATTAATAACGCTCCTTCTTAATGTCGTTACATTACACTATCATATCTTAATCATGCCCAAGAAGTTCCCAGCTGTCATTTCTCTCAATCAATATTTTTTAAGTTTCCGGATATGCCGTTAGCATCCTTCGGCTACCAGAGAAGGAGGGGATGGTACTGTCAAAAAAGTCGAGGAATTGATCGTCTTTGCATGCGCAGCTGGGGCCTTATTAGAGAAGGTGCACTCTACCTTTCGCCGACCTGCTAACCTCCTTTCCTGACGAATTGCTGCTCAAACTTTGGTTGCGGTCCCGCCTCTTCATCGATTTTGCAGAACGCGACCGCACGCCGACTCATTTCGTGATTCCCGTGGTGCTGTGCTTTTGTCGGCCTCATTATACTGCAGAAACTCTCTGCTTCTTTTGTTAGTCACGCCTCAAGCCCAACGGCCATTACGTTCGTTGCACAATTTAGCGTGTTTGTCAGTGCTTGTGCAGTTCTACAGTTCTCCAACGACTCTTCTGCAGTTCAACAGCGTCTTGGATAAAATGCTTCTTCTACATATCGACTCCGGCACATCAAGAGCTCGGCGACGTTACAACAATCGAAATTCTCCTTGATTCCTATGGGAAATCAGCCTGAGCTTTTGCTGAGATTCCTCTTCTCCTACTTAGATCCTTCTCCACCAGAACGCCTTAAAACGCTCGTGGTTCCTCGACTTCTCCGTAGCGATTCTTGGTTGAAGGTTGCTCTTAACAAAACACTGGTGCCAGCTTCCTAGCGATATCGAATAAATCAGGAACAAAGGTGAGAAATTCATTTCTCAGCCAAGTGGAAAAGCCTTTTAACATTTTAAAAGAAAAATGTTGCCGGTTAAACCTTTATGACGACGTAAGGCTGCTCACCTTCTCGTTGAGGAGATCAAGTGAGCGAAGCAGCTGCACAGAAAACAACGTGAACAATCTGATCTGCTTCTGCAGCGCACGCTTCATCTCCGGACGCGTAAACAACGTGAATGAGTTCTCCAACAATGTCAATGCGGCCTGTAAATCAATCGTTTTGAGTTTGGCTTCCAAATGAAATTCATGCGAAAGCGAATTAATCTCAATGATTCAACCGAACGCTAATGACGACTGAATTAGAAGCAAAGAACAAACGGCTCTCGATTGCCTCGTTTTGGACTTCTATTACGCTACAAATATGTATAATGACGACATAATAAATTTTGGATGGCAGGTGAACGAAATAATGCTTATATTTTCAAGAAATTAGAATGACTAGTTTCCGGAAGAAACCTGTAGACGGATGTCGAACTGAGAAGAAGCGCCTTTTATGTTCGTCTGCTGTGTGACTCCTGAAAAGAATAAAAGCAAATACATGCTTCTATAAATAGTTTTTCAATCCAGTGTGAGCCGTTTGCGTAATCAATGATATCGGCGACTCTGGACTCACTGTGCAACGGGAACGACCTGAAAAATATCGAATAGTTGAGTTTCTATTCCCTTACATTTCACCCTCATGCTTTTTTATTGATGGCTGAAATTGGACTGTAAATAGGAATACGTCAATGAAAGAAGCTGCAAAAACTCTTTGCCTTCGTAATCGCCTTTCTGGTGGACGTATGAGAAGAGTCGAAGAACGAACGAAGTCGTGAAGGGCAGGTTTCCACGCAATGTCGACAAGCTGGCAGTCAGCAAACGGCGGATCTGAAATCTCAATGTTTATGATGAAAACGTGCAAGACAGAACCAGGTTCACATTACAGCTGACAAATTCAGAAGAGAGGACCTATCCTCGAGCGCACTTTTTTTTTCTCCACGCAAATCTGAAACGCAACGCTCATGTAATTTGTATAATACCCTGAAAGGCAGAGAAATATGACAAACGTGATAGAGACGAGAGGCAGTCACGTGTGTCTTAAGTTTTCGATCTGCTACATCACCTGGTAGAAAGCTGAACGCTAAAAAAAGAAACGAATTACACAGAACTGCGTTCCACGTTTGGCCTCTGCATATACACAGATATGTAAAGGAACTGTCACAGATACAAATGCAAATGAAGCATACAAAGCATGCAAAGGAAAACACAAAACTGAGGCGCAAAGCAGACAGAAATAGAACTTTATGACGCGTTGTTCTGAAAAGTACAGCATGGGAAGCGCCAGGCCTGACAATCGGCTGCATGGTGGAGGCGCAAGGTAAGTGAAAGAACTCGCTAAGGCAAGTTATGGCCACATCACCAAAAAACATGCTGAACTTTAGAATTTATGTTCAGAAATTATGGATGAGCTCACATCCCATTTTCTCAACCGAAGAAAAAGGAGAATTCGGTTCCACTTCAAGCTATGGCCAGATTCCGCTTATGAAAAGTGAAAAAAAAAGCGGGGTGAAGAGAAGAAGAAAAAGGAAGTCCAGGATAAATCGGACTGGAAACTGAAATCTCACTGAAGATCGGAAATAGGACGGAGGATAGAAGTCATTTATGAGAGGAACTATTTAGATGATTCTCTTATTTGACTCTATAGAGAACACACGGGTATTCAGAATGTTCAAAAGTGTGGGCGCACTTTAGCAGTAGGAATGGACATGAAGATGACAGTTCCTGAGCGGTCATAGCCACGGCGACCTGCGCGACCAGACATCTGCCGGAATTGAAGTGGCGTCAGCATGGGAGTGTCTACGCCAAAAATCACCGTTTTGCAAGGCATGTTCATGCCCAAAGCCAATGTCGACGTCGAGAACACCATCGCCAACTGACCTGATCTGAATTATTCATACATACGATCATTTAAAATTTTCATGTTACTCGAATAAATTCACGTAAATTACGCACCGTTCCACAGAACCCTTAAATCTTTCGAAGCATCTTAATTAGTTTTCAATAAGAAATACCACAATCAAATCCCACGCGCACCTAACTCGCAGCTAAGAAATAACAGAAAAAAAGGAGAAGACCGAGAAAAACCGACAGAGTTGCCCTAGATATCAGTAACGAAACTGGAACGCGAGGAAAAGCTTCATCGCTTACAGGGATGAACGGCATTTTTGAGAAGTTTGCGAAGCTGACCCTAAAGTCCCAAACAAAACACTTTACATGATGCTCAGGAACAGTTCAAAATTTTTTTTAAAAAACGTTTCAGAAAACCAACTCGACGGACCGACGCTCTTTGACAGCAAACAAACGGCTGGGGAACGAGTGTGGTGTCTCGACTAGATAAGTTCGTTGGAAATCTCTTCCTTCGAAAATCTTCGGCACTTCATTGCAGGGAAAATGTTTGTAAGAGAACGACAGACCTGAAGAGAATTTCAACTGCCCCTCGTTCCACGGCAGTCAGTCCCTGATGATGGTACCCGATGCCGCGTTCGAACAACCTCAGCAATTGCTTAGTGGATTCTCGCGCACGACCGCCAGCGCGATTCAGACGCTCCTTCATCTTCGCTAGCAAGTCCTCGTCACGCTGACGAGCACGCAGTTTGAACCTGTACTGACAACAACGGCACATAACTGCTAAGGCTCGCCTCAGTCATTCTATCTCAAGCGGATTCACTTCTAAACAAGCTGAATCATTTTCCTCCCGGCCGATTCGTGATTTTTATGCCATGAAACCATAACGGTTGTAAGAGGACGCTAATTCTATACGCCACTGAACTGTCACCGCGAATGGCATACAAGATGCAAAGTCTACATTTTGCGGCCATAAAAACCTGTGCTAAATTGATGCCATGGACCACCTTCGTCAACGCTAGCCCATCCCACCAATCCCATAAAAACGCTGCGTGCACCACCTTGCGCCACTTCCTCCGGAAGCCTCTAATACCGCCACTGTCGACATTTTGAAAGCATTAAGTGTAAAATATAAGATGTTCGCTAAAGCGTACCAAGCCATCTGTTAAGTTACCATTTTATTACTCTGCACAACGGTCCTCTACTTGAAGAACACCTACTTCCTGAACATAGCAAAAAACATCTCTCTCTCTCTCTCCGACTTCTCCATATAGCCCCTCCTTCAAAAAGAATATGAAAGCTGTGACCTTTCTTACTAAAATGCCATCTGGCAGAGGACGGAAAATAACCCTAGTTCGAAACATGAACCAAGTAACCTCTTTTGGCTCTACAGCTGGAATTTTATAACCCCGGCGAGCTCTGTTTGAGGCGATAGTACGATACATTTGTATTTGCTACCATTCACGTGCGCACTGCACTTAAAATCACAAATTCGCGGCCATTTCCAACGCAGAGAACATGTTCAAATTTATAAACACTTCAACTACAATTGACCGCCGCGCTCTAAAATTCTCCCTCCCCTATTAGAAAGAAGTGCACGTGCAACTCCGGAAATTCATGATCCAGCAAAGTGTAATCTGCCCTCTTGCAACTCGAAATTCGAGCAAAAAATCGGCGAAATAAACAAGATGAAAACAAATAAAGGCACCTCTCGAGAGCCTGGTTCAGTCGAAGCCTTTGTGCAGCAAGGGGGTCACTATCGTCCGCTTCAACAGGCTCACGATCTTCCTCACGCTCCTTATCATCTCCTTTCGTTTTAGTGGTTTTCTTTTTTTCTTTTGCGTCTCTTTTTCTCTTCGCTAGTTTCATCATTTTCTGAATTGAGAAACGATCTTTTAATTCAATGCAATAAAAGAAATATTAGCAAACGATACTTTTGTACCATCGTGGCGCTTACCCACTTCAGTCTCTAGGCTCTCTCACGTTAATTTTTCTAGCATTACGAACTGCAGTAACCAGCTCAGGGATTTAAGCGCTAAGGTTACAACTGCGAAACCTCTTTTGGGATGCATTCGCGATTTTCGCTGTTGCGATTATGACCACGGCATTGCTGGGTGTGGAACTTCTGACAGTTGGTCTTGGCGGTTACCTCTCATCACACAAACACCTCCGACATACACTTATGGAAGCGGCTATATCATACCAGGCTAATAAATTAGGGTATACCATAAAAATTCAGAAAAGTTATGTATTACTTTGAATGCTTCATATTAGGCGGTTTAAAAGCCTATAACACAAAACGAAAATGAATTTCAATTCATCTTTTCATCTCCGTGTGGGCTATAGCATACGCTGTGGTGTTTTATTAAAGGCATACATGCCGCGCCACGGTTATTTTTCACAGATCCTCAAGGTCCCTCCAAATTTGCGATCTGTTTATTAAACTGACCCGTTTGTCATTGGGCTAACGAACCCAATTCGAATGGAAATCGAATTCAAGGGAGATTCGTTTAAAGTGGTGTGACTAAAGACTAGGTTCAGTTTGAAATGGCGACTGAATATGAAGCGTCGCCAGAACGGGGAAGTGGATTGAGAGGAAAATTGTTTCAATACACAGCCAACTGAATTCGAGAGTTTACGACATGTTAGGGCGTAGGAACACGGATGGACTACCTCTTCATCTTTGATTTCGTATTTGTTTCTGTATTCTGCGCTCTCCTCGAATTTCTTCTGTTGTTCTTCGAGGTGCTCGAAGAGACGCTCGGCCAGACGCTCGCACACTTTACGATCATCGTTGAAGCAAATTGCAGGTAACATCTCGTTATCCCTCAGCTCCATTATCAAAGGCACTATACTTCTCAACGCTGTACCACGCTGCAGAGAAAACATAAATATGTAAATGCAGTACACCTCGTTAGACTGCCCTCCCACTTCAAGTAGTCGTCCGTATGATTACATAAATCACAGGTTACTACCAGGCAGAGAGCATGCAATGGCTTCAAAATTGGCTTATTTCACTGCTTTGGGTGATTTTTGTAATACGTGCTAGTTGCTTCGAAGTCCTCTAGGCCAGCCTTAAAATCTCTTATATGGAAACCGTTAACCTTGAACCGATAACGACATAAGCCTCAAAGCTGCTGCTTGAGGTTATAAAGCATGCAATACAAGAATGTAAATCACATACAAGTCTATGTAGGCACTAGAGGCACAGTTCCAGTAAGGTCGTATGATGATGTGAAGTCCGTATATTCAGAGTATACATTTTACTGCCGCTTTTTCCTGACCATGTTAGTCTCTCTGTCATAAAAAAATTCCAACTTTTCCAAGTTCGCAACAACCGGTTGCATGATTCAGTGATGGGAACTAAGCGGCATGCTCTCGTAAAAATGTTACCGACTTAAGTAATTACTTAGTCACGTCGTAGTTCTGTGAGCGAGTTAATTTCGGAGCCATTTATTCTAAATTCTCAATTCATCCTGCTCCGTGCAAGATCACATAAAATCACGGCGGAATCCAAAAGCTCTGCATGATTGACACATGGTTGGGACAGAAAACGATTTGTGCAGTTTGAAAACGTGGTAATCATGAGAACCGACAGCGACAAGAAAACCGAAACTATCAATGATGCGAAATTGGAAAGAACCTGGTCAAAGGGTTTACTCCTGAAAGCCAGCTGTGTCTGCACGTTGTTTCCAAGCTTATCGAGCACACGATTCACTTTGTCCTGATCAGTCTTAAGCCAGTTCAAGAAACGCATCTTCAGTGCATTTTCCAGTCGACGCAGATCTGCCCTTGATAGCCACACACGATCACCACCCTCATGGTAATTGAAGAACTTACATGGCTCGAGTTCCTCCCTGCAACCACACAGTAAATAATGACCTTTCAGTGAAGGATGCAAAGTCCAAAAATTACCTAGCACCCGGTGGAGTAGGCGACATAGAATTTAGCCAAATGCGATCAATTACTACGTTCTACGATAATCTGCGTTTGTTTTCGCTTAAGCGTCTTTCGCATTATTCCGTTATCTGTGGGATAAATAAGATGATTAATGATGTTGTGGACCTTGAAATGCATCGAATGGACTGACAGATATAGAATAGTTTATGCTGACTTTTCGGCTCATCGAGCCGAAGTCATAGCAAAAGCCTGCAACACAAGACGTTATAAATATACATATATGACAACGCGAAGCTAACGGCCAGGATTAGCAAATAAACACTTTCGTGAATTTTGACACATAGACGGGCCTTCTACAGCGAACTCGCTGAGCAATTGAAATGATGGTGTAATGGAGACATTTCCAAGCAACCGTTAATGGACGGACGAATGCGATCCGTTAGACTGGCCCCTTTACACCGTTTCAATTTTTCAGCTAGTTTGCTCTAGAAGACCCGTACATTTACAAAATTTTCGAAAAATGCTTAATTATTTGCTAATCCGACCATTCGCTTCACGTTGCTGTGCATGTTTACGTCCAACGTGTTGTGTTGCAGGCCTTTCCTATGACTATGGCTCAATGAGTCGAAACGTCAGCATAAACGCTTCCATATCTGTCAGCCCACTCGACGCATTTCGAAGTTCACAACATTAATCATGTGGTTTATCCCATATGTGCATATATTACAATGCGCCTGCGAAACAACAGTGTCATCAGTGATATTCTGCTATAGTTTTTCACATCTGCGCACTAGTCTAAATATGATCTTAGCGATTCGCAACGCCATCCAATGAAAAAAATGAAAAAAGTAGCGGGAATGTTCTCCTGATTCTGGCATGACATACGCCTTTGCAACTCGCACTGAATCAAGCGGTTTTATAAACGGCTCACAAATGACGAATATTCAAATTCTCCCCGGGCCTGACAGCTCCCAGAAATCTCTCACTATATTTGCTTCGCCACGACTTTAACGGTCACAAACAGAGCTTGACGACTGATAATGTCTGCAAATTCTTAGTCCCCTTTGTGAAGATGTAACTCCTCCAGAATTACATGAAACGGTCAGATATGGAGCAAAACAGAAAGGAGCATGTATATACATATACATAAAACGTTTTTACATATATATACGCATACATATGTATTCACATATGTACATGTACGTATGTATATGCATATGTACATGTGTATACATACATACATATATATAGGTACATATATACATATATGTGCATATGTATGAATATAACAAACCCAGTAAATTGCAAATTTGTGCGCATAAAAAATTTACTTCTGCTCGGATTGCAATAGAATTATGACTTAGTTTACTTCGGTTAACAAAACTCCAAAACACAATAACCAAGCGGAGCTAAATTTTCCTGCTCAGTTTGCGACCTTTAAAAAACGGCGTATGCTAGCCTACCTGACTTTCTCGTCCACTTCTGCAAGCGCATAGTACAGATCGAGTATCTGCCTCGCAGTCAACTGCTGATCATCGGGTATACCGAACATTGACAATTTGACAGGCTTATAGACACCATAAGGCATGAAATGCTGTAGCATTGAATCCTGCTGCTCATCTTGCACAGTGACGTCTAGTTCGTTCTCGTTAATGCGCTGCATGCATAATTCCAACTCAGAATAGCGCTCACCATATCGGATTAACTCCACCTCAAACTAAAAAATTTACTTCTGCTCGGATTGCAATAGAATTATGACTTAGTTTACTTCGGTTAACAAAACTCCAAAACACAATAACCAAGCGGAGCTAAATTTTCCTGCTCAGTTTGCGACCTTTAAAAAACGGCGTATGCTAGCCTACCTGACTTTCTCGTCCACTTCTGCAAGCGCATAGTACAGATCGAGTATCTGCCTCGCAGTCAACTGCTGATCATCGGGTATACCGAACATTGACAATTTGACAGGCTTATAGACACCATAAGGCATGAAATGCTGTAGCATTGAATCCTGCTGCTCATCTTGCACAGTGACGTCTAGTTCGTTCTCGTTAATGCGCTGCATGCATAATTCCAACTCAGAATAGCGCTCACCATATCGGATTAACTCCACCTCAAATAACTGCAGTTGAGACCTATACAGAAAACCTGATGACCAAACAGTTTATACCTACCACGATAACTTTAGGTTTTACCTTCTACGACAGTCTCAGAAGAGATCCACCTACTACGATAATCTCAGGAGTTTCCGTGACATAAAAAGGTTTAGAAATTGTCTCACACCCCATTGCACGGTAGTGCTAAACTGTCTACAATAGATCGCCGACGAGAAACTTTCATCACAGAGCTACGGAGACAATTTTCCTTCGTAGTGGTCTCGACTCGCAAACAAGAGCGTAACCTTTGAACCTTCGCGATAAAGAGTGGAGAGACAGTGACGTCTATAAAAGCCATTCCCACGAGATCCTCTCAAGAGTAAGTAAATGACGACATTTTAACTGCTGTCCAGGTGGGACACAGACAAGATTTCCTTCTCGTGAAACATTCCTCACCGAGACAAAATGAGTTTTCCTGAAAGGGGTGGAGAGAGGTGGATGCCGCGATTTTCTTTCAGCAGCACAACCTCAATCTATGATTACGGTAAAAGCAATGAATAAATCGTTTCACGCTAGCCGCCCTCTGCCAGCTGATGGATAAAAGACACTGGGGCCAATTCAGAACAACGTCCCGTGAACGGCTCTAACTTTCAGATGGGATGAAAGGTTTGAATGCGGCAGTATCAATGAAAACCCATTGGATATTGTAAAACCTTAAATATTTCTAAGTAGGGAAGACGGAAGCAAAAAAACCAAATAAAACGAAAACTCTTCCGTGTCAACAACTGTTTGGTGGGCACGAAAAAAATATGCAAATTTTCTGATGCCAATGTTCAAAAGCGAAAACGTAAAACAGCTTTTCGACATTTCAATATTACAGCTTCCACAAGATTCTATCACAGCAAACAGACATCTAAAGAGAAAACAGTCCTGCTGAATTCATCTCCTGAGAAGCGTTTCGAAACGATGTCAGTTAGACCAACGGTTCCCACATATGTAACAGTTATGAGTATAAATAACCTTGCGCAAACGCCCTCCTTTAGGAGTCTTGGAGTGCTCCGCACATTGCAGCCACTCGTGCAAAACTTCGGCGTTCCCAATGGTGGCTGATAATGCGAGGAATGGACACCTTATAAGCAGCAACAAATGCTCCCAAATATGCGCCTCTGGAGAAGCGCTGATGCAATGTACCTGAAAAAGCACAAAAGCAACTTGCTTCAAACATAGAGGTGCTTATCACTGTGACTCTTTGCGAACCATATCGCCTTCGAATTTCAACTGTACTTCATCGCTTCATTTTTCTTTCCATTTTTCATACCCTCCCTTCCTCTTCACACCATCTTTAAACACCTCAACTGACACCACGCTGCTGCTTGGGACTCCCT
>JPKZ01000187.1:15719-46310 GCA_000803305.1 Toxocara canis | reverse complement strand
TACCGCCCTCTTTTCCTTCGTCCCTCGGGAAATGTCAAACAGAAGTGCACTACATCAGGCAGACTGAACTCCCTGCGCTCTTCACAATCTGCCATACTGATCGGCCAAGTGTACAATTGTTCAAGACATGAATCAACTCTTAATGACACGTTTTCCTTCTAATCGATTAGCTGTTCGCGCAAATCATCGGGAAAAATACCCTTCCGTTCCCTCACCTGGACAGAAAGGAGCGAAAAACCCTACACTATTTTCAGGCGTCTAGGAATCATCTAGAAGACGAACAAATGAAAAAATTCAACTCGAAGGACCAGCCTGTGACGCTCATTGTTTTCACTACATTTTGAATCTCAACTGCACAAATCGGCAAAAAAATATGCAAAAATGTGCAGCGCCACAATATAAACATAAATAGAGCTGTCGAGTTTAGAATTCGTATCGAAAAAATCTTTTGAAACAAATTTCGACGCCACTTATTGATGCTAACCTTGCATTTAACGAACAGGAAATTCGACGATTTGAACGGATTTCCTGACGATTTTCAGTCAAATCCCATAAACTCAGAATTGCCGAGTTGATGCTCTCAACCGAGTTACCTCTGCGGGAATTACGGATGTCAGACAGTGCCTTAGCCATGCCAAGTATAAGCTGATTCTTGTTGAAATCAAAATTTTGGCAAAAGCTGATCGTATTAAACAAGTTTCTAGGTGAAACAGTTAAGTACCGGACTATTTCAGACAATTTCAAGTTTAATAATGTCCCGGAAATCTTCCTGTCTAATGCCACCCTCTTCACAAACGGCAACAGCTTTTCTATGGTTACCGATGAACAAATCTCTCACCTCATCAAATATAACGTATTTGATTTTACTGACGACTGCTTGAACCGTCGAACTGCATGACATCAACAAACCCTCGAGGCATTCCGGTACCGTGATAAGAACCTTAAATCACAAAGCACATTGAAAAAAGGGATGAGCGGTGAGTACAATAGTGCTCGATGATGGTCGGTTAGAATGAAGCTTGTCGATGAGCGAGTTAGCGAGTAAAGAGTTACGGTGGACAGCAAATCAAGTATCCTCTTTCCTCTCGTGGTCGGAACATGAAGGATGCAACAGTTCACAGTTTCGTGACTTTCAGCTTTTTCCGATCCCCATATTAGCAAGCTGCGTGCTTCCCACCCAACTATCGTCATATACCATGATCACAGTGAACAGGACTTCCTACCCACTCGACAGCCTCAAGCCCTCCATCTTTCTGTGAGTCGACAAACTTGGTGTGCAAGCTCTAGCAATATGGAAAGGTGCGCTCACGGGTATAGACAAAACACTCTCCACTACAACGGTCGTCCATAGCCTCTCCAAGCAGTAATGATCGCGAAGAGACTCTGAATCCGACTTCGCCGCATATCACATCCCGAAGTGCAAGGAATATTAAACTGTCACATCTCCAAGGCTTCACTGCTTTCGTATACGATTTCTTAGTCTGCGATATGGTACTCTCAACCCATCATTTATCACACAATTGCTGTTTCTACCGAATTTCAGTTGCTGCGGAAAGAAGCAACAGTTGGGACAAAGTCCCATTTAACGAATTCAGCAGCTGAAAATTACTGTCTTCCTTTATTAGGCGAGTCATGGTCGTCTGCGGAATGCATGCTCATCGACAAAAGCCAAATCATTTTTTTTTTTCATACATCCGCTATGCTGTGCCAAAGATGTAGGCACTCCCTCCTAAAGCCAACTGAAACAGGGTATGCACAATAAAAAAGAGTTTTAAAAAACACGCATGCCAACAAAAACGTATTTTAAAAAAGACTAAATCGCTTGAATAACCGACAACACATCCAGGAAAAGGAACACGCACGATCCTCAAAAACAAGGAGGGATTATTTACTCATATTTGTGAGCTGTGTTGAGATGACGACTGTTCAAAAATAAGACTGCCGCCTTTTCCAAACAAATATTACGCGAATATGATTCTTTCTATATAAAAGAATGCGAGGTCTACGATTCCTTACTGAATACATCCGTGATTAAACAGTACCGCTACGCAGCCAAAAACATAACATATAAAAATCACTGAAATAACGGGATAAAGAAATTCCAATGAATGCTCAAAGCCATACTTGACAGTTCAAGGTATTGTCAGCGAATTCTTGTGTTAGCGTTCCGAACAACGATTTACCTCCACTCAACGCTTTGTTGCGGAAACGAGCATACACCGAACCACACACCTTTAAAAAGCGCATATGCAAATAGAGGAAAAAGTCATTTTCGAAATGTCACCTTAAAAAATTCTTGGGGCTGTAAAAATGATTCCCGCCTCCGGACATAAAGCTGTAAAAATGATTCCCGCCTCCGGACATAACTAGCGCGCATTGAAGAAGGAAACGAAGACTGATAGCTCAAAACAGACATGAAAATATAATCACTTTAAGGTTGTATACAATATCCTAGCAAGGAAGCATATTCCCTTTAAATCCTTCTTCGTATCAAATCCAAACAATTAGCCTTTAAGCCTGGCCATACTCGTGCATATAATTCAAACTGCCTTTGCCAGTAAACGAATTATTTTTCATTGCAGATGCTTTTCGAATAAATCGAATTACATGCAGAATTTGGCACGATTCGCTCACTGTACTGCTCACCTCTAAGCCACTCAGTCGCTTCTTACGATCTGTTAGCCGAACTCCGCAATATTCAGGCGCTGACCAACCGCCAATATGACGAACAACATGAAATTCGAACGCATCAAAAAGGTAATGCAATGGCGCCGAAACTCGAAGGTCTCTTCGTTATACAGCCAAAGACTTTAAAGCATACGAAACTACACGAGCCGACAATAATTTTTCGAGTTGTTAGTTAAAGCAAAGGATCACCTGATTGAGCAAAGCTTTCGAGGGAGAAACATAAACGACCATGTCGTCATCGCTCTGACGCAATACTCGCTCTATGCAGTAATACGAAACAAACGTTTTGCCAGCCGAAGTCGGTGCTACTATTACTGCTGAGTGATCTGAAATGCACCTCATAGCAACAACTCACTAATTTTATTTACAAATTAGAAATATTTTTTATTCGCCTTAATATATACAGTGCCATGCTTTCATCGTGTTGGTAAAGCGTTGTTAAAATAGCTTAAAACATTCATTAGGCGCCCATAAATCTTCAGAACCATTTAAAGAATGCCCTGTTCTTTAGCATAAGCAGCGTCTTAACAAGTCTACGCGAACAAGGCGTAGACGGGCGCTCTGACTGTTCAAACGGCCATTAAAACAGAGCATAACTGTAACATATATCTGAAGTGTTTGCCACTTTGACAGCATAAACAAAACTATTTGTGGCCTCTGCAGCTATATGCGTACCACACGAGTTGTTTTATCTCCGCGTTTTGCCAATTACTATTCGCGGCATCCGAGATTAAGTTGTTCTCACTCTTCCTTCTCTCTTCATTCCCTTTCTCCCCTCTTTCCATCATTATATGACTAACACCACCTCATAAATACACTTGCGATTCTCTTTTGATGTCTTTCTGAAACTCTTCAACAGTTACTTTTACAGTGGTGCCTCTATGTTTCGCTTTCTCTTGGGTTTATGTTAGACAAATGCTGACATTTATTATGCTATGTGAAAATAAATTTTTAAGTGACTTCACAGAACCTGCCAACAGTTCAAGCTGATCTTAAAAGAACTAGAGAAAAAAGTTGATGATAAGCTTTAAAAACTTAAATTATGTTTAGAAAAAGAAACCCCTTACATCTATCAACAGCGTCAAGCATTTTTCTCTGCCAAGCATCCGGATGAAAACCAGTAACACGACTGTCCCTTTGAGGATCCGACTGAATATCGATTAGTTCACCGCCATAAGCGAGTTGATAATACACCATATTCATGTTTAGAGACAGTCTATTTTCATCATATGCCAGGCGCTTTTTGCTCTTCTCGAAACCCAGTGAAACCCACAGATCGGTTGCCTAAAAACAAAGACCTCAAAAAGTGGTGATGAAAAGATAAATGGACAAGTTCTAAGTAAATAGTGAGGTAAATGGAAAAAACCTCACTCACCTCTCCGAATTCTACCAATTCAATGTATATTACAAGGATACTTTCTGCCCAACACGTTTGAAATGCTTGGAAAAGATAACGGGAAAAAAACGTTACGTGCATGATAAGAAAGGGAAAAAAGTACTGGGACACCTACTAGTGTCAATGGAAAGCCATTCGTTTTTCTTTTTCAGCTCTCTATCCGGAGAAAAACGAAAACCACCATCAAGAAATTCCATCAATAATCACACTTTTAAAAATGGACATCACAAATCCCGACAAGAAAACCTGGCATAACGCACACATTTCGACTAAGCATATGTCGTATAGTGCTGACCTAAGGGAAAAAAATGCGCAAGAAGGTCAGCTCAAATGAAAAACTCGAACGTCGTGAAAAAGAATTAAATGAACGAAGGTTCGAAGCGAAGTGAAAAAAACTAACAAAATCTTTCTGATGTTCATCGAGGTAGTTCCAATATGTAGTAAGGAGTTGTTTTATTTTGCCAACGAGTGCAACGCCTCGCACACGTCTCTGTTCCACAAAAGCTGCACCTTCCAGTGCTGTCACCTCCTTCGCCACACGTACCATCTGCTCGTAGACACACCGCGCACGAGATTCTTCTAGCTCTAATCTGCTCATCAGATTCTCTAACATTGGCACGGCCTGAAACACTTATAAAACTCAAGCTGTCACAATCGAAACTAGTAAGTTAGTGCTGAAGACAGTGATTGCATCACCAAGCCAATCAAGTACGCTTCCACTGAGGTCTTCCCCCAGTGGTCCACTGAAAGAAATTAGATGGTCGAAGGGAAAGCAGAAATGCACATACCGATGTAGTTCGGATAGACATATGGTAAAAGCATTGCTGGAAACTTTTGTCGAATCTCTCTGATGCTCGCAATGTCTGAACCTTATCGAAAAACGCATCTTTAGTTTTCATCACAATGCTAGCCTTTATTCAACGGACGCATCTAGTTAACACGTTTTAATTTCTTCAATTCACGAAGATTAGTCATGGAAGACGCAAAGGATAGTTACCGAAAAAATGCGTACTTAGTGGTTATGAGGTCGAACGCGTAAAAAATTAAAGTATATTCAGCACGATACCCAAAAAATGCCATAGAAGCATTTGATGGGTAAATGCACTGGGTCAGACGGTAGCCACAGTACAACGATTTAAATGAGACGCCTGTCCTGCCTCCCTTTCTCCCACCGGCCTTTAAATAAGAAGATCACTTATTCCACAAAATGGGATTAGTGGTTGACAGTTCAGAGCAGCTCACTGCTTCGATAAGGATCGCTTACGGCAAGCATGAAAACATACCGCACTGTTTAAATACAACACAGCCAGATGAAAGATTTGTGAAAACAACATTTTTGAGACAATCATAAATACCCGCGTTCAGTTAAGGGCAAAAGGATCAGCAACTATCACTGCACAGCGTCGACTCTAAGTGGATATAAATATCACCTGTTTGTCTTCCTTGCATAAAGTTTACTTGTCTGAAAAGACACATTTCTTCACGATGGATTTCAAAACTAGCACTTGCACATGAAGCCGCACTCGTAACAACCCTCGCGTAATGATGGGCAGTTTCGGACGCGCAGCCGCGAAAGGACGGCTTTTCCTTCCAGGGAATCCTTTGTGTCGCAGAGAAAGCACTCCGGGACATATTTTAATGCGGACGAGAGTTCCCGCGTGTGACAGATCTTGTGCATCTGCACCCCAGCGATGTTTAGCAATCACATAAGAAAGTGCAGCACCGATCAAACTAGCCATAGCAATTCTACTAATGCGCGAATTTTATCAAAGTTTTGAGAGCAATGAAAATTACGTTTTTCCCTTGCATCGTCGCGAACATTATCATCTGTTTTTCGTTCTCGACCAGCTTCTCACTTTTTTTACTTTTGTTTGCCTCCAAGATTAACTCCTTCTTCGAACGCACTGGCTCCTTCTTGCCCTTGCCACCTTCAACAAAATTGATCTTATGTACTGAGTAGGCTAACAATAAAATACCAACGTAAGATAAACTCTTTGAAAGACCCGGGAGAGTGCAAATCGCTAGGAATGCGTAATTTTACGTGTATATTTCAAATCAAGTATAGCTCGGTTGTGAAGCCGGAGAACGATGTTATGGCAGAAAGAATCTTTAGCATTCATATTGGATACTACGTAAGTTCAGAACAGTAACAGAATATTTTACGCCTCAAGAAAATGAAAGGAACCCAGAATATGAATAAAATGAGATAGGAAGGATGGAGGTGGACGGTAGAATCTAAGATCACCGAAGTTCATCGCTCCATCTAAAATATTAATGAGGGATCAGGAAAAATTCACCTAAGCTTCTACGACTAAGCTGATAGCGCGAAAACGAATATACCAGTGGAAGTCTGCGAGACTTAACCTAGCTGCGGCAAAGTACAACGCGATCATAGCACGATCGAGCCTCTCGCTTAAACTTTCATGTGGCTTCCATAAAGCACGCTGCTTGAAAATGGTTGAGCACTTATTTGTGCTACAAATCCATGAAGCTATAAATGAACCAACACAAATGCTTGCCAGCGTGAATGTCCTTTTCGAAAATAAGCCCATCACGCCAACTGATCTCTTAAAATCTCCAGTCACATATGATAACTTTTCCAGTAGCTTCCAGTAACTGATCTCTTAAATTTTTCAGCAAGTAATGAGACTTGAGTAGGAATGTACTTTATTTCAAAGCGAACCGATCTTTCAAATTCTCAGTTAGAAACAAATGCCACTAAGTTTGAGATCGACCATTTGCGAAGTGTCCCTGCACATGTAAATTTCCGATCGCAAAAAAGTGCGCACGGTTTATTTGAAAGTCGACAGACTGAGAGAAAACCTGTAATGAGGGTTCACGACAAAACCATTGCAGAGACTAACAGATATACACGTACGCCTGCAATGCGACAAACACAGAGCAGCTGACTAGACAGCAGGCAAAATTTTGGCATTCTAGCAGATGGTTTCTACCCACGTTTCGCCGTATGAGGGAAAATACAAAGACACCTTTGCCTTTTTGTTGCCACTGTTGTTTCTCCTTCTTTTTTCCGTCCCCCGCCTCCTCTTCAGGTGCAGCAAAGCCTCGCGGAGTTCGTGAGAAATCCACTAGCAGATTGCTGCCGCGTCCTTCTAGAGACTGAGCGAAACTCTCGAACCTGAAAGTGTCACCTTTTATCTCGTATACTCTCAAAAATTCTTGATTCCTTCTCTACTGATTCAACTACTAAGCGCGAAAAGTGCCAATGCGTAAATACGACTACCGAAAATTTTCCAATTCTGTAAAGGGCTTTTATGAATAAGGGAGCCTTTGTAAGTAAGCACTAAGTGAGCACATCGGAGACCGGAAAAAATCCTCTACGCCGAAAGTACCACACTTATTTGGAAGATGTCCCAGGTGGCCCCACCTTTTCATGTCTACCTAAGACGGAATATTAGGCCGCCTTTCATAGGTATCCATCCACAAGAAACGATCATCCCACTGCTCATATTGGGCCGATATAGAATAATTCACCCCTTCTCTTCATCTTCTCCAATTAACATCATCAAGTATCCTGTGTAGTATTTCGTTTCTCGCTCAGCCATGTCGACAGTTTTTTTGCGCCGGGACAGTTTCAACGATCCCCTGTTTGACATCCTCTACGCTGACGCTTCACACTAACCTCTGTACAACGTTCACTGTTCGACTTGCCGTTGTCAGTTACTCATCACTGAACTACTGATGATTAAAAAGAAAGGAAATTTCATAAATCCCCTTTACATTCTTGAAATCGACCGCACCGCTTTGCACGTCCCATGAAACACTGGGAAGGGGGGGAAGGAGAGGAAGGAGGTGATTCCATTCCGTCATTAGCAAATTGCAAAACGGCTCTCATTCGTTTCTGATGCTTAACTGTAAGTTTGCATCGTTTACATGCCTCCACTTTCTTTTACATCTACGTGACGAACCGAAATTCTTTTCAACAAAATACACACCCTTTTTCCCTCATTCCTGCCAAAAAAAAAGGTGGAAAATGCATCAAATTTTGAGATTCGCAAACTTGTTCCAAGATAAAAAATTATATAACATAAGCAGAGAATTGTAAGCGGGCCGTCAATTCCTATCGGATTCTCATTCTCCTATCTGAAAAATTCACGATTTACCATCTGGACAAGAACTGGCGCTGTTTGTTGAGATGTTTCTTCGTGTGATAATCCTCATCAACCCTCTCGATAGGTCTCGCATATTCCTCTTGAATCGGATGGAATGGCCATTCTGCTGCCGCATTGAAAAGTTCGAATATTCTCGGCTCCTATTATGCAAAATATTCATCTAGTGCCAATTCAGAAAACGATATCCTTTAAGTTGCGGTCAAGTAAGGGTACGGTTAGAATCGCATATGGCGAACAGGAGGGAAAAAAGGGTAGGAAACTCTTGGACGAGTGGGAAAGTAGAAAATTGCGAATTGGCGGTGTTGAATTGCAGTCACGCACGCTTCTCATTAATATAAATTGCATCATGTAATTAAAGAATAGATTTTTGAAAACGTTAAGCACTAAAAAAGGATAAAACTGGGGAAGAAAGAGCAAACATTAAACCTATAAACTCTTGTTCTGCATAGTGAAAGCAAAGTTCCACTTCAGGGTAAACAACCAGTGGCATATGAAACAGCCACTTGTAACGCTATCTTGGCGAGCACATAAATCGAGAGTTGATGGTTTTCGGGAACTTTTGCTGATTTTTTGGATGGGGAGGAGGGCTGATTAAGGGACACACAAGATGCAGATTTTCTATCTCCCTGTGCAAAAATTCGAACAAATTTGAGGTCATTCAGACTTATTTTGCTGTGCTTCGCCCCAATGTGCGTTGCCAAAAAAATCCGCAGAAAAACGATCACCTTCACCGCTGCCGACCGTAAGTGCACCCATCTAAATGACACATTAAAACAATAACTAACCTGAGCATCGGAGTGATTGTGGACAAGCTGCTGCCATTCTTGCGCGTATTTATTGAGTATGTCGCTCGTAACCGGCAGCAGATGAGTGCTGCTAATGAGAAGCTTTCTCTCGGGTGGTGCATCGAAAAGCCGATCTTCCGTGTCCACTTCAAGCGAACACTCCAAGGCCGCCATTTTATGCAAAGGTGCCAGTTCATTCTGAATACGATATGGAGAAATCTGAAAAATTTACTCGCCTCAAACCATGCTACTTGTCTGTCAAATCAATGCTTCTCAAGCTTTTCTCCTTGTAGAAAGTTCGAATGCTTTAGACAACAATCCAAGCATTAGTATACTTCCTTCTATCACATTTCACATGCTATTATGTCCTAGTACGAGATGATTAGCTTGGATTTGAGAACCAATGCGTCAAATCTTTATATTAGCTGAGTGGTGTAAGTGGTACATCACTTAGCTAACAAGCAGGGATTGTGAACCAGTATGATGACAACAGTACCAAATTCTTGTAAACGTGTTACCGACACTTCGACGTGTAGTCATGGCTATATGGTGTATATAAATGCTGAAGTAAAAGACTTCGATGTTCCTGTGCGTAGATGAGCGTGTGTCAGTTTGCTCAATAGTTACGAAGTTCGATGGACATAACCTGCACATGAAGATGCATTCGCCTTCGAAACAATTCATCAACTTTGAGACAAGTTATACCTTCTCAAAAAAATCAACAAAAGTTTGCGCACATTCTGCGAGAGGCTAATGGAAATGAATTATTAGTAAAAGATTTTGGTATAACGTGTCCGAGCAGTTCAACTTTAAAGTTTCATTGCTTCCGCCAAGTTCATAAAACAGGCTAGTCCGATGAATGAAGTCGCTCAAGCCGACTTAGCATCAATCCTCAGGCACTCAGTCCTCTTGTTTAGAATGCTAAGCGACCATCGAAGTCGACATTTGTCGCACTGCCCAAATGAAAACGACCAAAATTTATTAACGAAAATCTACCACATTCTTTCCTCCGATGAGAAAAGAGAATATTTCTCGGTATCGATCAGTTACCGGAAAGCTCTGCAGCAGAGAATTTAGAAGAAATAGAGCTCACTTAAAGCCAGAGGGTTGCAGAATTCGAAAGCTTCATTTCCTTCATGGAATGAGAAAAATGACGTTAAGGTATTTTCCTTTAACAACTAACACACCAACGTGAAATAAACACACGCCGTCTCCTTGCTACAACAAAAAAGAGGACTGCTAAGGGTAAGCGAGATGGAGGGGAAGAAGGAGAAAGAGGAAGACATAAGTGGAGAGAGAAAAAGAAAAAGCTGAAATAAATAGTACAGTGGAGGAACAAATGAATGGGAATCACAGGCAAGTAAGCCGAAAGACCTACAAGCAAAATCTGCGCTGAATTTGGCGACAGTCTGGCTCTACATTCACAGATTCAAATGAAACACACGCCACCTTCTGATTTTATAATATCATTCATTCATAAATTATATAATATTTAAAATCATACATAATATCATTCATAAAATATTATAATTATTTCGGAGAAAACGAAACTTGAAAACGGTATTTTCGGAATCTCAAATCGCGCCGAAACATAGCGGATGTTGTGCTGAAATTATGCAAACTGACCACAAAAGCCGTTTCAAACCGCGCGATAAATATCGCGAAAAGTGTTGCTATGCTTACAGCTGCTTTGGAAAACACAGTACAACGGAGTTACAACTACACACAATTTTCGCAGAGGAATGTCACCCACATTTCGTCACTCCGTTATCTTTGGAGAAACTGAAGTCAGATGTGACGCTGCGATATGTACACCTACGCATATCTAGCATGCCCAGGCAACTATATGCCTTAATGTATCAAAAGACCACCCAATCTAGCCGTTAGCACAAAAATTCGCCAAGACCTCAATAAAACGAAACAGTGGAATGTTCTGGTCGCCGGACTAAACTCAATAACATTCGCCGTTGAAGTATAAAGCTCTGAGCATAACGTCCATAAACATTCAACTTATTCGTGGTTGACCATAGTCAAAAGTGGGTTTCGGCGGGCTTGGTGACATCATAAAGCATATTAAAGGACGGAAATGAATGTGCCGTGAGTAATCTTTTCTTTTACGCGAATAATGTATGAAAACAATTGCATATTTCATGAAAATATCACAAGATCATTACTGAGGTAGCAGCAAGTCCTACGAAATCTCATAAATCGTATGAAACATCTGTTTCTTTCTCTTTTTTTGATTATGTGAGCGACGTGATTCGAGTGGTGAGTGGTTCTTTTGACCTATGTTATGCTGTTGATCATTATACGGCGTATGACATAAGGCAGACAAGGATTACCGCCACTCTCTCTGCATCCTTCGTTGTCAAAGGAACGATCTGGGAAAAAATGAAACCTTTCTCGATGCTTCCACTTCGTCAAATATACACATTATGAGACGTCCATCCCAAAGATCCGCCAACGAAAAGTTTACAGGATGTTTCTGAAAAAATAAGAGCGCAATAAAGCAAGAAGAAGAGGTACATACGGCGAAATGAGACGACATGCTATTTATAAAATCGCCCATACACGCAATTATTGAACAAATCCTCTGAAACGTCATCTAAGCACTCTTAGCCAGATCATGGACATGCAAGTTAGTAGAAAATTGAGGTGCTGAAAGGCAATCTAGAAGTTATGAAGGAAGGAGGTGGAGAGCGGGAAGATGAGATGAGAGGGGAGTGGGGGAGGAAAATCTTAGAAACATTCGAAGCCGTCGTCTTCTGCCCTTGTATAAACATATATTCAAACTAACATAATTTCTTGAACGAAAGGCGGTCTTGAAAACGGCAAAAAAAAACTGTCGAAATAAGAAACCCCGTTCATCCATTCAATGATGGCATATTATTCGAACAACACGAGGGCATCATCTAACCGGAGCTCCGGCTGGGATAGCGATGGCTGATCTGAAGCAATCGCATGCTGTGACGCCAATGCAGATAGCTCCATTGCAGCAGCAGCAACCGAATATGGGTACCAGGATCCTTTCATTGACCGGCGATGAAGTGAATTTCTGGAAGGCTGAGGAAGCCATCGCCCACGTTTCTCAAATTGCCACCTACTAATGCAAAAAACGAACATACCGCAAAATCAGCAGTGTCCAGAAGCTCAGCGCATGCGTTGAGGAGTGCGCGTCTATGGGTGATGTGATCGAATCCCCTTTTCGGAGATTCGACCTCAGGCAAATAAATCCTTTCGGTGCCTCGGCGACCACCCACCAAAGCTGCGATTAGCACTGCCGAAGCCAATCGGTCGAATTTGCTGCCCAACTTCTCCCTTAAAATTGTTGCATTCATATCTCCCCTCATCATTTCGAAATCCCACTTTACTGTGAAAAGCTTAGGCCTTTCAGTATACATGAAGCAACAAGATGTGAAAGAGATGTGATGCCAGTTCATAACACTATAAACAGCCCAACAAAGAGCAGTAGATGTTTGCTTCACATCACAATATTGTGCTCTTCATAATGTTCTAGGTCTCGGGATCCTCTGGAAGCGGTCGTGCAAAAGATTAAGAACTAGGCCAAACAAGTGAGGCATCTTATGGGCAAAGGAACACTCAACTTACTTCTTCTTGCAACTAGCGATCACTTTCGCCCACAACTCCGCTGTGCTCTTCACCGCCGATAGATCAACGCATCGTTCCACAGCTAAAATTTTTTCAAAAATCTCACAATTTTCATTAAATTCGTAAAAATTTCATAAAATTAAGTTCCATTAAACTGGATCAGTGGCTCCTTCTCATAAAATAAATGATAAGAACTGCGTGAAAATTTCATTGCGGAAGATTAAGAGGAGGAAATTTTGATCAGTGAAATCAAGGCCTTGATAAAAGTGCAACTCGGGTAATTCCTGCATACTATTAGAATTCATTACTCGGGGGAAGGCTCTGTTTCGCTTTAAATGATAGCCCCTCCCTTCCAACTTCAAAAAATGTTCCAACTTACCCTAAACGAAAGCCTAAAAGCACTCGGTCCTGATTCATAAGCTGGCTATTGAAATATGCTTTCGAATAGAGACATTCTCGTTAAAGATTCTGCATTTCATTCTCGAATTAGATTCGGCGCAAAAGAAAAACGAATGAACAATTCCCATACACCACATAATGCCCATCAATTTTCACCAGCCTAGCATCACATAAGGACAATAGTCGGATGATATACAGATGCTCCTCGAGTAACGATGGTTCGAGTTACGATATTTCGAACTTACGATGAAGATCAGGATACGGCAAAATTGTAAAGATATTTTAGGGTTTGCGCGAATGGCAAAATGTAACACCGTGTGCGGTACGGCAGGTCGGGAACGGTGCGAGGATGTACGCATATCTGCCCTTGTCAGATTCCAGTAAACAGTACTACTTCATACTGATCAACATTCCATGAGACTTGTGGGTGGGCTAGGCCAGTTTCCGACTTACGATATTTCAAGTTACGATGGATCGTCGTAACGCATGTCCATCGTAATTCGGAGACTACCCACACGTTACCGAGGATTCCATTTAGGCCAAATTAAATTAATAATTTCGATCATTTGTTCAGCGCGACAAATTGGAACAAATAAGACTGAACAGAACAATAAATCAAGCCGCAGCTGTAGCCCAAACCTCAGGCAAAATTCATTGAGTAGAATGAACGAGGAGTGAAGATATATAATCAATTCCTACAGCATAATTCAACGGTTGCGTTTCACCCTATCGCGGTGAATCACGACCGCGGTAAGCAACCTTTCAAAACCCGTTTCCTTCATGAGGTCGATGAGGGAGAGGAAACTGATCGTGAACAGCTGGTCGTCATCATGATGTCACTTTGTTTATTGAAATATTTGCGCCTCTAAGAACTACTTCACAAGAGGGATGAGAAAGGATAATTCGAAGAGACTATGTAATAGCATATGTGAATAAAATGAATGAATCAAACGTTTGGCATGTTTCGACCAGACGAACTCCATATACTGATCCCATCCTTTGAAGTCGACACTAAGTGCCTCGACTCTATGACAATATACGGAGCAAAGGTTGACCACCAGCCCATTGAAGTGCACGATGGGTATAGCAGCGGCGAGCGTATTCAGCGCAACGCAGGCCAACATCTTACCGAACTTAAGCTCCTTGTTCACGCTAACGCGCTCAGATGCATCTGCCACTGCGATCATCTTAAAATTACTTCATATAACAAATACGCGTGCTTCGCCAGGCAATTACTATGGTAACAATTTTTGCTCTCTGTTCTACGCTAGTTCCCAGCTCCTTTTCACCTTCGATTTCCAGATGCGATGCAAAATCCCGAAATTGATGAGCACAGCCCTTCATTTGTAATCGATCCAGACTACAGGTTTAAATACGTTGCGGCTAAGATCCACAATGACTGTCATTCCTGTTGAACAGCCAGTCGCTTGTTTGCATCACGAAGAAAATGCATCAGAATCGAAATCGCCACACCTTCGACAATCGCTTCGGCGACGATAAACTCTTGCCGATATGTAGTTGTTGTTTATGAACAAGGCTTTAAACCAGTTTACAGCTCCCGCGAAAACTGATCACCATAATCGCTCCGAGAAAGCCGCATTGCAGCAGCATAATTCAAATTCAGCCGCACTAGCGCCGCGCACAACCGCTCATCACCCCTAGCGATTTTAACTTGAAACTGCTCATCAGCATAAACACAGTTTTTCACATGCTCCACGGACTATGATTATGGATACCGCCCCCAGTTCATCTTGCTCAAAAGAGAAAACGCAGCAGACATGCTCGAAAAGGCGTGAGAAGAGCATTGAAAGGTGCAGGATTATATCGCTACTGCTTCGCATTCTCCCTTGCTCTTTTCACTCTTTTCGCGTCACTATCTTGTGACCCACATACTCTTAAGCTCGCCTTGCGAGATGAATAAGATGAGTTATTTCTTTTGGAAAAGGTGAAAACTTTCATTTGGATGCTTCACAAAATCATAGTGGATTTAGCGCATAATTCCAGCCTAATATAACAGTTAGTGTTCGAGAAACTGGACATCAAACATTGCGTTACTCACCAAGAATGAAGGTGTGAGTTGCTGCAGGTATAGAGACCAGCGCGGATCGAGTGGACCACTGAAGCTCTCAATATCTTCTGCCCATCGACTCTGTGCAAGGTGAGCCGCGACAAAAGAACGCAAGAAATTTAGTACCGTGTCCTCAGCATAAAATGGAATTAAGTCCGTCATCCACACCAATTTGAACTTACCGCCAAGATGAGACAACTGCGTGAGCAGACTGTCGATCTAAAATGACATTTCACACCAGCAACAGCAAAACAAATATAAATGTAGAAGATTAGCATGACGACGCACATTCGCACAGCCAGTTGGCACTTTCCGTACTGAAACGGCGAAGCACATTAAAAGAATCTGGGAGGTTGTGCGTGATGAATTCAGAAAGTAAGGGGTGAAAGGCAGGGGTAAGCAGAGGTGAGGGCGGGTGGAGCAGGAAGGCAAGGTAACGAAAGACAAAGGCACTGGAAAGAAAAACATATGGATGGAGCAAGAAAAGGTTCTGAAGCAGATGGGTTGAACGAAACGGTTTGAGAACACGCGAACTGTAGGAAAGCGAAATGAAAAATATATACATGTGTATACATACATATGTATGTATATATGTGTAAATGTATACAAATATGTATACATGTGTACGTAACTACATATACATACGTATACATATATTTGTATATAAGTACACACATGCACATACAGGTATATACATGTTATCGTATATATATATATATATATTTGTATATATATATATATATATATATATATATATATATATATATATATATATATATATATATATATATATATATATATATATATATATATATATATATATATATATATATATATATATATATATATATATATATATATATATATATATATATATATATATATATATATATATATATATATATATATATATATATATATATATATATATATATATATATATATATATATATATATATATATATATATATATATATATATATATATATATATATATATATATATATATATATATATATATATATATATATATATATATATATATATATATATATATATATATATATATATATATATATATATATATATATATATATATATGCAAACTATAATGAAGTATGCAAGAGAATGAATTACTGCAGGCGAACGGTCCATCCACGAGAGGCTATTTTTCCGGCTGCTGCTAAGTGACGTCTTCCCTATGGGTCTTTTCTGTAGTACTTCTGGGGGAGGAAGTGAGGAATGGGAATGTATCTAAAAGAATGTCATCCCTTGACACTCAGGAAGAAATGCTTGAGGCAGCAAGATAATTAGCCTATCCGTTTAAAAAATTAACCTGTTTTGCAATGATGATTGTCTGCCCACCAAGTGACCAATTCAAGTACCAATGCGATGTCAGCTCGATGAGGAGCCCATCAACCGATATCAGGAATATTTCCACATCCGCAAATTCGGCGATGATATTGTCGTACTTCGATGGGAAATAGTTCAGAACCTACACAAAGAAGCAACCGTCAGGAAAAGCAAAATGATTCCCAACGAGAGAAAAAAGAAGGTTAGCAGTGTGCTTGCCCAATAGAACGACACTGCAGTGTACATGAACTGGTCGTTGTGAGAAAAAATAACCCCCTGAACGCACAACTCCGCGGTACGACGCGAAAATATTGGTTAATCCACCGAACGCACATTTCCACGGTACGACGCGAAAATATTGGGAATTCATTCCCAGAACGCACATTTCCACTGTATGATGCGAAAATGTTGACGCTATATCCATAAGAATGCCGATGAAGCAACGTCTACTGCGATGAAAGTTAACTTTCATTTAGACGTGTTGATGGCGAATATGTTGCATTACATATTGTCCAGTATCGCATCAAAAAAAAAAAGAAAAAACGAAAAATTGAAGGAAACATTACAATCAAATGTGCAGAGTTTTAAACTGAAATCAAATGCAGCCTAGCTCGGATGGATTCAGCCGCATTAGTGGCGGGGCGGCGAGTGAGCATGACGTTTGCGCACTACGACACCATCGAAACGTTACCTTTCAAATTTTAGCTAGTAAATACAGTGCTGCTACTAGGCTATTGTCTCGAAAGCAGCATCCGCGGACGGCTCTCAATTCTGTGGGCATATGCTCTATAAAAAGAACTGTTGGATGCATATCACTGTCTTTATATTCCGTCCCATCAGTTCCACCGTGCATACGATACAATATGATGCGCTATGTGCGCTTATGTGCAGTCGAACAGATCGGCCATACTAATCAAGTGATCGAAAATTTTTGGCACATTATTTTCCTCACGACATGCAGAAAAGGATACATGTGAGCTGCACTGAATCGCATTACGACGAAACACGCTGTAGAGCACTCATATTAAACGTTACTGCATTATTTCTTCTTCAACTTAAAAAGTTCTCGACCTTCCAATACCTATCAATCAAAAATTCGACTCCGACATTGAGAAAATTCTGAGCCCTACAATAATTCCCTTTCTGCTTCTGTGAAGTCAAGCAGTAAAAATGTTTCATATCGGATATATTTAAAAAATGAACCGAACCTTATGGACATCGATATTTTGTTGGTCGACTGCAAAATTGTAGCTGACAATCACATCTCCCTCTTCTTCAGCTTCCGCATCCGATTCGACCGCACTTCCAACGGAAAGGACACTCGTAACGTCATCCTCATTCTGCACAAACACACAAAAAAAAAAAAAAAACAAAAATGCATGAATATTCAGCGACAAACGATCCAGTGCGCAACGCTTCCAATGACGCTGAATGTGTCATGAAGGCGACAGGTTCAACACGCTCACTCAAGTTGTTTACAAGAGGGCACTGTTCAAAAAATTGTTAGACAAATTTTTGTGCCTTTTTGACACAAAATTATGAACGCCGCTATCTTCCAATTTTTCTTTCCTAAATTCGTTGTTTCATGCTAATCTCATTCTTTCCCTCTCCCCCACCCCGCTCCCCTCCCCCATTTCTGCGAAGTCATTCAGAAAAATTCGAAAAACTGCAAAGTCCCACAAAGTTTGGATCAAGGACGTCCACGAGTGGATCCCAATCTTCCCCACCCTACACAAACCAACCTTCGAAACGCAACCACTGACGCTCCCTAGTCAATACCTTAGCGGTTAGAATTTCCTTTTCGCATTTGTAAATGGAAGCCATTCGATTTATTTGTGAAGTTTCGCGTGATCCACGCACGCTGATACTTAGCAGTGAACTCACTGTGTTAATAATATTTGACTGAAGGATGGCTGGGGTCAGAAGTATCCGCATTAAGTACTTGATGCAAGTCAAAGCAAAATTTAGAGGCTTGTCATTTGTACTTACTAGCTCTCACCTATTTCCATCAACAAAGCGCATTATGAAGACATCTCAGCCCATATCGCCAAAGTCACTAAATTCGCTTAGAACGCGCTACCTGGTATGAACTCCTATGCGACCGCATGCCAAAGTTCTCATGTCGGGCAGGTAGATAAGCAAAAAAAAAAAACGATTATTTGTCAGAACGTTCCTACAATCGACTGATCATTTTGTGATATCACAGCATTACGAAACTTATTTTTTTTTACATTTATGCATGACCATCTGTTAGACGAAGTTACAGAAGCGCTTGTTCGGCTATCGCCTGACGCACTTTCCTACTTCCTACTTTCCGTGGTGCAATTTTTTAATCGCATATCACACTGATCACGATGATGCACAACAAAGAACATACCAATAAAAAATTTCCACTACCTGTGTATCATCATCGTCGGCAGCAATACGCGTATCTTCGATCGTTTTGACCACCCGAGTGCTCTTCATCGGTATAACCGTTGGTGCTGTGGCAACCATCGGCTCTTCATCCGAATCATCCCAACGTGACATGCTGCTCAGTACTGACGATTGCTGATCGAACGCGATTTGTTCAGTTGCACTTGACGAGGTTTCTTAGCTGCGCTGCTATCCATGCACCGAACAAGACCACACCTCAACGCAATCACAATCTCACAAGCGCTAAAGCAGATAATTCCGATCAGCACAGTCAAACGGGAAATAAAAAAACGCGCGTCTGTGACAAAGCAACCCAACAAACCGTGTCGTGATAAAACGGTCAATTAATAGAACAACTGAGCCTTTTATTCCCACGCTGACGTCGACCATGGTTTTAAAATTCAAATTCTTTAAAAAACCTTACGTTCTCTTTCATTAGCGAAAACGCTCTTTTATTAGCACTCCCGATGAATATCAAGGTGCCACCGCGTATGCAAATTTTCACTCGCAAATTTTTACGCATATGTATATATTCATATATATGAGATTTGATCATCCACTGAAATATTTCTAGAAAAAGTGTGCAATCTAATCAATCAATGAATTAATTCAAAAACGTAGGACGTACATCCGTAATGAGTCAAAAGAAAAAAAAGAAAAGAAAATGTACATAACAGAACACATGAAAAGAGAGTTAAAACGTTCAGCGAGCGATGGCCCCTGATCGACTCTTGGTATGACCTTAATGTTTTTAAGTGCATTTCACTCATTTTGAAATGAATCGGAAATAGCAGTACTTTCAATAGCATTACACCAGATCGAAAGGTAATACGTGCTTTTCCGTTTCGCTTGGCTCGACAGCAATGTAAGTCTATGGAAATGTTTAAGGACTTTCCAGTTCCTTACTGTCGAAGTCACCCTCCCCGAGAATAAAAAGTAAATCTTGCATAACAAAAACGTAGCAACAGCTCGGGGCACTTCATGGTCATCAGATTAACTGTTGCTACCGATCGACAACCTTTTTTTAAGGACACCCGAAGAACAGGGTCCATAAAACGTTCTAAGCTCATAGAATACGTTTTATCCCAAAACGAAAAAAAAAAACTAGTGACAAGTTCAATCGGTCACCGATGAGCTCAGGATTCCAAAAACTGTCACGGTAGATAAGTGAAGCAGTAGTAACAGCCACCTTTCGCTTTTGCCCCCTTCTCGATTTTGTAGACAAATGGAGATGGAGGAATAGGCACAGGCCTGGGATTTGGCGGGTAAAACGGGTAAGCTCACCTGAGGGAAATAAGCAACGAGGAGAACACCCCAAAATGCGAACAGTTTATGCAGACTGACGAACACCTAAAGTGAACCAAACAAACCTACACAGCTTCGATCATAAACGCAACCAACAGAACAAACAACTCGTAATCGTCTTATCCTATCACATTTACACCTCAGGGTTTGTTTGAGGCATATGACGTCACGGATGACAGAGAGCGGCGAATTTACACAAAATCGTCTTAAGAAGAATCGTGACGAGAGTACTTCAAATACAACAGCATTATGTTTGCATTTACCACCTTTTCGTGTATTCTCTTGCTAGCCGCTACTAACTTCGGACGCGGATAAGGTTTGGTTGTAAGTTCGCTAATAAATTTGCAGAAATTAATGAAGAGGTTAATCAGCTCGGGAGGACTTTCATGCTTTACTTCAGTATGTGTACACTCGCGAAGTTATACGTCGCAGTTGATGCTGGAAGACATGGCGTTAGCGACAATCCAATCACATCCCTGAAAATTTTTGTCGTTGTGAGGGCTCAAAAACTGAGGATATATTTGTTCAGCTGGTTGGTTCAGCAAAAATAAATGAATGAGGTTCAGGGAAAGATCTGTTGGTTGGCAATTTATGGAACGGGTCGTTGTTGTGGGCAAAAGTTCCGAAGCGTATATTCGTGGTAGCTAACTGTAAGCGATAGCCCGGGGCTTGTGTGCTTTACTGAGAAAATTTTAAAAAAAAAAGTAGAGAAGTTCGAATTACCAGTTTGGAAAATCTCCGTTTCCTTATGAAATTGCCTTGGTTTACTTTAGTATTCTAAACATTTCGTCAGTAATTTTCTTCTGTTCGAACAACAGAGCCATTAACCTTCCTCTCCTTCCGGCCCAAGTTGACAATCAAGACCCGCTTACGATTTAGTGCTTCATAAAAAGGCACTTTATTTTGCTTAACAAAACAATAATAACTATCCCATTGGCGGGATGATTGTTCCTATGCACCATTCGTTGGCGGCTCCTCTGAATTATTGCTAACGTTTTTAAATTGTTTTAGTCCAGATTTGTTTAATTATTCATCAGTCATGAATGATATACGATGCACTTCCATTGTGCTCCACTGTGGAAGGAAAACGTTTCCGTAATGGGTGGATTTGAAACCTGTCTCTCGCTTTCGTCTTTGCGCTGTAACAGCTTTAAACGGCTGATGATATCTCGGCAAGTGAATGAACGATCGATAGTTGGCATGCAGTGTGAGGTCATTAACAAACGGATTGGAAGTGAAAAATGCCCATGAAACATTCCCAAATTCGAACGCAGTGATTCGGAGTTTAGCAGCTACATGTAGTAGAGAAGTTTAGTTTTGCTTTATTACACCTTGCTGACTTTTTTCTAAAATGTACCCTTTTCCCTATCCAAACGCTTCCTGAATGTTTTCGTGATGAGAATTCGAATGCATTCATTGCTTGTTGTAGAAGAACATTTTTATGAACTGGAATATCCTGTGTATGTTTATATGTTTGCGCAGTCGTCTAAACCGATGTGCGCAGTTGTAAATGAATTCGCTGAATGGATCGGCATCGGTTCACTTTTGTTCTCGCGCTTCTCCGGTTCCGTCGATTCCATGCTTGTCCGCCTTCAGTGTCGCACCATGCTGCGCAGTTTTACCAGGATTTTGTTCAGATTGACCTGTAACACGTATTTTTTGCTAAATAATTCCTGTTGTCATGTGTTCTATGGGTGGTTTTCGAGGAGAAAGCCTCGGAGTGCACCGTTTTTATCACCATTTTCTCTTATCCGTTACACTTTTTGGAAGTTACTGAATGGTCATATTGTTTAATTTAGGGCGTCAGCCAATGTTTGGTTACATCTATTCAGTTTATGGATCTCCACAGATATAATCGCAACATTCATGACATCAACACCACTCACGGCATTCAGAAGAAGATCCTAACTTTACCTTCACTGACTCCCGGGTTGAAAATAAGACTACCGAATAAACAGACATTGAGGCACACACACACGGGCGCACACATGCACACGCACGCAGACACACACACACCGCACACCACGCGCGCATACTACACACCACACCACACCGCACGCACAACAAACGCCACACCACACCCACATGCGCACCCAGATGCGTGCATTAAATATGTAACGGTCAGCCAGCACAACATAAAATACATTACTTTTATTGACGAACGCGAGGAATACGGTGGGTACGTAATGCTGTTTTGCGAATGTAGGTTTACGAAAGAGATTTCGCGGATGCGGGCATCTCCATTGTTTTTGCAATTTAAAAACAGTTGAAATGATTGCAGTTTCTTTTGCGCCTTTTTTTTACATGCACAAAAGTTTTCTGTCGCACATTCATGCAGATTTACAACTTGTTTGTGAGTTCGGTGAGCATTCATTTAGAGTAGTACCCGTTGTTGAACTCAGAAACGTATTATGAGTTTTGCCATGAATAAATCATGAAAATTTAACTATCTGTGAGTAAATGATAAGAGCTTGTGTAGTTTTTATTAGAGGTTTACATAAGATTGTCTGGTTTACATCTACGTTCTGGCAACTACAGGACAACAAAGGTGAAAGAGGTTTTGACCATATCTTGTTGGTAAGTAGGCCTCGATGAAGGGAGCACAAATCATCACAGTGTGAGTTATTAGAGAAGTCAGTTCACGTGCGCCGTTTGTAAGAGATATGCTGGAAACTGTACAAAAGGACCGGTGGGTTCTCGTGATCGGTAGCGTTCTTCTGCAGTGCAGTGGAATCGTTCCCTTCACTGTTCCGACTCTTCTCTCTTCCTCAGTGATTTCATTTTGGTCAACATTTGCATTTATTGTTGAAAAAAGG
Organism: Toxocara canis; assembly: GCA_000803305.1. Classification (NCBI taxonomy): domain Eukaryota; kingdom Metazoa; phylum Nematoda; class Chromadorea; order Rhabditida; family Toxocaridae; genus Toxocara; species Toxocara canis. The sequence continues at coordinate 23,343 of JPKZ01000187.1, read as the reverse complement.
GCTGCTGATTCAATTACTGCTCCTTCACAAGTTTTCTCGCGATAGAGGATGAGGTGTGATATACGTTGCGCGCAGTCGCATGACTTTTCCTGAACTGATTTGCCCATCCGTGTGGTGCTTCGATTTTGAAATCGTCTTCGCGGAAGAAAAAAGATGCGGCATATCCTTGTTGTTGTTACGTATTGGTAATTATCACGAGCCTTCCGGAACTTGTCCCACACCCAACTATCAATGATGGCAGTCCTCATTTCTCGTTCCTATGACGCTGGCGTTCATTTCGGGGCGAGGGAATACGTGGCGGAAACGTTCATTTCACCAGTTGAAACAGCATCCCTGTCGACGAACTGATATGCAAGAACATCCATTCGCAGGTCGCTGGAACTGCTTCTGTAACGCTTTCTTCAAAGTCAAAAAAATTCAGGTCGCTGGAACTGCTTCTGTAACGCTTTCTTCAAAGTCAAAAAAATTCAGGTCGCTGGAACTGCTTCTGTAACGCTTTCTTCAAAGTCAAAAAAAAAATTGTTTAAAGTGTGAGGATTGGTTTCCTTGAAAAAATTGTTTAAAGCGTGGGGATTGCTGTTTCCTTTTTTCATTCCCGGGAACCTATCTTTTGCTGTCAGATACACTTCAAAGACATGCGATAGCACACCCTCGCAGTGATATATTCCATTTCTCCCTGTGGACGCCAGAACGCGGTTATGAACAGAAACGGGGAATATTTAATTAAAATGAAATCATTCAGGAACAGAGAACAGAGAAAATGAAAGAAGCGATCTCATTCCATTACCAAGGAGGGCTACCCACCAGGAGGAGCTGCTATTTTTGCTATGCAGTTCCGGCATATCTCTTACAACCTGCGGAAGTAAATTTACTAATAGCTCGTTGCACACGGGCGGTCATCGGCGGTATGCGCCTATTGCGGGGCGCGATTTGTGATCCCTTCATCAAGGTGTACCTACTTACGGCGAAATATGACTTTCAACTTTCGTATCCCTTCGTTGTGAGTGTGTGCGTTCTTTGTGCGTATGCTTCATCTGTTCCTAGATGAGCTCACCACACCCATTCGCGTCCAGTCGCCGAGGAAGTCGCAGTTGATTGTTAAGGTCACAACCAAGTTAGGGAGGAGGTGAGCTAAAAAGCTCATCTGTTTGCCGAGCGATTCTCAACATAAAATGTTTTCGTCTAAAAATTGAAGAATTCTTGCCACAAGAAGAATGGTGCATGTAGCCTGTGGAATATATAGGCACTGTGTCATCGGCCATCAGAATTGGTTAATTTGAATGCTCCACTTCTTTTTTTGTTCTTAATTCAAGTCCTTTTCGATCGACAACCGTGTATTTCTAGGAGCCCAAATTGACCGCTTCAAAATAATAAGGACTGGTCTGTCGATATCCTGGTTTTCCTTTTCATGATGAGTCTGCGGTGTTGTTATTAGTGTCATGTTCGCAAACTTGAAACTGATGGTGATATGCTATGCCTTTGCCTTTTTTTTAAAAAAACACCGGCGATCACTTTTACTGAGTAATATAACCGATTGTTGGTTAAAAACATTGTTTTCCAGGCCGAGCTTTGGTCAGAAAGGATGCCTTTCGAAAACAATAATGACGTCTTGCATGTTGAGCAAAACGAGAGCCAATGTGAAGTTATAGAAGAAGATAATGGAGGCACCGTTTTGCGTCATGTCATTCAAAGAACTGACGATTTGGGTGTAGCGAATTTGCAGTTGGATGCCCAAGTCCGTTTTGGAAAGGTTATGTCTGGAACTGAAGTCGCGTCAGCAGTTCCTGAGGAAATTGAAGAACATGATTTGGTGAAGGAAAAACCAGTGGATAACGAACAGTATGCTACACTTTCATTTTCTAATGACTGTCAAGACAATAATAAAGTCACCGAAGAATGCTTTACAGCTAAACAGGTGTATGAAGGTGCTGTCAAAGATGTCTTCGGTGACTTTAAACAAGAATTGAAGAATGTTGATCAAGGGTCGGACAAGCAAAATCCATGCAGCACAGCTTCTCTTTCCGTTCGTCACGAAACTGACCGATTGACGGAAACGGTTATTGCGGAAGAAATGAACTTCCTCGAGGAAGAAAGCCAGCATGAAATGGTGGGACAAAGGCCGAGCACCCGTGACCGTCGACATGATGAAGCAGTTTCAGGGGCTGACAGCAGCAACAAAGCTATCGGTCCGATTAGTGGTGCTGATGCAGAAGAAGTGGTTTTTGACGGAGTAGAGAGTAGGTTGGCACCAGTGAATGGGAGTGCTGCTGAAGAACTGAATTTTCTTGGAGAAGATCTAGAAGATTATTCTGCGGTTGACGATGTAGCTTATAATGCTGCGATTTCGCTCTCAACGGGCGCCAGACGTAATGATTTGATGGAGGAGGATTGGGGTGATGTTACGGATAATCTCTTTAATGCGGGAGTAGAGCATGAAGAGGTTTCGGTGCAAGAAGATGCTGTTGGATGCGCTGATGGCGTCGACATGTTTGATGTAGAAGTGGAAGGTGGAGGTACCCAGAGAGCAGAGCATGTCCTCGGGAGTACTGATGCGGGCGATCTGCTTGACACGAGAAATGAGGACGACGGAGTTCAGATGCAGGAAGATGTTCTTGGAGGAGTTCATGCGGTTGATCAACTTGACGCAAGAATGATTCAGAAGGAAGAGGATATTCTTGGGGATGCTACTACGCGCGGTCTTCTAGATACGGATATGGGAGATGAAAATGCTGCAGTCGAAGTACGCGCTTTTGGGGGCATAAGTGCAGTCGGCCTGCTCCATACGGGAGTAGCAGCTGAAGGCATCCAAGGGGAAGAGAATATTCTAGGGGAGCTGGGCTTTTTTGGGGACGTGGACGAAGCCAGTCAGCTATGTGTCAGTGAAGAAGTTTTGCACACTGCAGCCTCGCTTACTAGAATTAATGCAGCGGCGAGTGCAACGCCTGAAGTGAACAGAAATAAATATGAAGGAACGAAGCTTTCGAACGCCGAAAAGAGTGAGCCGAACGTGAAGCAGTCTTCAACCAGTCAAGGCGACCAGTCGATGGAAGGAGGCGTTGAACTTATTGCCGACGATTTTCATGGTACAGAGCAAGCACTTTCAATGGCACAGATCGACGAAGATGAACTTCTAGGATTTAGCATCCAAGGCGAAGGACAGCATGAAGATGACGGTAACTACTGGGCTTTACCTTTCGATGAATTGCCAACTGAGAACGTTTTAATGCAAGATAGGGATGCTGTTAAAGATTACCCTGCGGAAAATGGCAGTTACGGTACTGATCAGGCGATTTTGGCGCTAATGGAAAGCCTTCTTAAAGCAGTCGTAGCTTTTGCGAATTGTGGTTCCAATACCGCAGTTGAGCAAATTTCTTTATCTGGAGGCGCTGGCAGATTTGCTGAGCAGACCGCACAATCAGTAGAACACCCGGAATTGCAAGAGTCGAATGATGACTCAATTCAGTTCTTGGACAGTAGCGAGAGCTCACAAGATCATGCACGAACGGTTGTTCAGAGCGAATCGGGCGACGATGGCCAAGCAGATGAACTCTCAAAGGAGGTAAGACATCATTTTACCTTGCCATTTTCTTTTGTGTGTAGGGAAAATGAATTTTTAAAAGAAAGCCCAAATTTCAAACTCATTCAGAATACGCGGTAAATGGAGTCGGGTTATATTTGATTGTTGAAAAGGGAGTATGGGTAGTAAATACTTAACAGGATTTACTTTAATCAGGAAGTTAGCTTGTTGAGTACATTGCTCGTGATGTGGTCCTTTTGTTCCTCTGCATCAGAAAATGCTTTCAAAGCGCTAAAACAGGCTGTCGCTGCTAAATTCGCTGAAAGCAATGAAGTGTTTTCAGAGCATTAGCAAGAGCGTAAAAGCGACGTTAGAACTGCAACTAAGATTAAACCACCATGTATATCAGAGCGATTGGGTCCATTAAATTGATTTAAGGTGTTCATAAAGATAAACATGAGTTTGGAGCCACTCGTCAGTCAGTCAGTCAAGAATTTCGCCGTTCCAGTCTCCAATGCATCCATCATGTCCCAAGCTTAACGCACAGTCGTTGTCCGTTCATCACTTCTAATCGTGTCGGTCCACCTGAATGTTACTGGCACTGTTTTCGAGCAATTTCGCAATTCGAACTGTCTCTGTTGAGTTTGATTTTGCGCGAAAGCAGTGGTAAAATTCGACGAGAAAACTGTATTTGAAGTGCACAAGACACAGGAAATGCGGGAATTGCTGCTTAGCAAGTGGCACCTGAATAATGCACCGCTTTAAATGATACGGAGATAATGTTGAAAAGTCATGCGTTAGGATTTTGACGTTCTCTCCCATATATTCGAGGGCCACAGACTCTCAAGAGGTCGCTCAGGGGTTCTCCCATATAGTATCCAGCTCGCCTAGTAGTGCTAGATTTATCCGACTAGTTGTGTGCAGACCGCAAGGTAGTAATCGATTTTTATTCTCAACATATTTATTAACTTTCTCCCATTCGACTGCCGGTTGCTTTGAGGCGTCGTAAAGAGCTGCTATGGGTGCGGATGCTATTGTGTAATGCACCTTTGATGCCAATTGTGGCTCAAAGGTGAGTGTTTGCATTGCGAGCTTGCAACTGCGTTCATCCAAAGTTGACATATCGGTGTATAAAGTGGATGGGCATGCTGCTGCCGCGTTTTTATCAACTTCGGCAAAGAATTTTACAAGTGACTGTCCCTATCTCCACTTCAGAAACTGCTTCTCCGTTTGCTTGCGCAAACAAGTTATTTGGAGCTTTCTGAGGTTAAAGTTCTCAATGGATGTCTCACTTCGTTAAAGCTACCATCTTGACATACATGCAAAGGAATCCCCAGAAAACCATTTCGAGTTAGCTCTGTTAGGAACACCTTCAAATACATTATTTCAATCCGATCACTTTCGTGCTGGAAGCGCAAACGGAATTTTTTGATAAAATCATCAAATTTTGTGCTTGCTATCTTTTACTCATAAACTTTTCAAGCGATGAAAGTGGTACTTGCATGTGTCCGATATATTGCAAGACTAGTCCCACCTGTCCCACAGACTTCATTCCCTCCACGTGCAAATTCTCCCATTTGCAGACTGTCAGGATATAGCTGACTGACCTGATCGTGACCTTCACATCGTTCCCATTTTCCTCTTATCCTTCAATACAGGCTCTTGTGCTTCCCGGCCTTTCTCCGATAACCCCTTTACCTTTCTGTCAACGTTTGCCTTCTTCGCCTGGCTCATCAACATATCGTTCAACCCTTATACCTTGCAGCCGAATGATTCGAGCATGCAACATATCGACACATCTTTTAAACTGTGCTATGCTTTCATACGCAGCCCTCAACTCATTTTTCATGTGTTCATTTTCATCTAGCACTATCTCTTTTTGTCGTAGCACACCTGCTGACTGGGAGTTTTCTCTTTACAGCTTCATGCTGTTTTCGTGATTTACTGTCAAGCTCTCACAGAGTCAGAGGCCTTGTCCATTACCTCATATTTCTCAGCCGCCGCAAGCGTTTGTGAGGACTCCTCTTTCTCTCGTCCCAGCCTCTCCAAAATTTGTGCGATGTTTTTTAGCTGTTGCCACATCACTGTCATCTTTGTCCAGGGGTGGAAAGCTCGCCTGGCACTGTCATTTACATGTGGTATGTCACTCAGTTCTTCCAGCAGGAAGTCTTGCACATCCGCCATGTCCTCATCCGGTTGCTTACGTGCACCTATGGCACACCACATTTTGCGATTTCCAAAAAAAGTCTACAGATGTACCATTTCTGTCGCCGTCCAGCTATCCCATGCCTTCCTGACGAAGTATCTCTTCTTCATTCAAAAAGAATCGTCCGTCGCTTAGAGCCGGTCTGGAATGACAGCTGATATTGATAAACGCAGACGATTTTCTGCATATACAACGCAAGGTACGACTCTTGCCACTATGCTTAGCTATTTTACGATAGAACATCTCGCAAATCCCGGATGCCGTATCATCTCACACCAAACAACTGTTGCACGCTGTCTCGCAATCCATACAACTGTCGCGCGCAATCTCGCAAACCACACAACCGTTGCGCACCACCTCACAAACCATAAAACCGTTCCCGCGCAACGTCGCGCACGAAACAACTGTTCGACGCCCTCTCCCAATCCACACAACCGATGCGCGCCACATCGCAAACCACATAGCTGTTACTTGGCGCATCGCAAATCTCGGATCTGTTGTGCACCATCTCGGACACCGAACAGCTATTGCGCACCGCGCCACTTCGCGCGCGCCAAACAACTGTTGCGCGCCACCTCATACGCCAAACAACTGTTGCGCGTCACCCCTCCAAAAAAAGCATCTGTTCCGTGCCATCTCAGACACGAAACGACGGTTGCGCGCCAGCTGTCACGCCGAGCAACTGTTGCGCCGCCTCGTACGTCAAACCACTGTTGCGCACCACCTCGCACACCAAACAACCCTTGCGCGCCACCTCCCACACCAAACAAATGTTGCGCGCCGCCTCGTACGTCAAACCAGTGTTACGCGCCATATCCTACACCAACCAACCGTTGCGCGCTACCTCCCACACCAAACAACTGTCGCGCGCCACATCTCACGAAACAACCCTTGCTCTCCACCTCTCACATCAAACAAATGTTGCGCGCCGCCTCATACGTCAAACCAGTGTTACGCGCCATATCCTACACCAACCAACCGTTGCGCGCTACCTCCCACACCAAACAACTGTTGCGCGCCACGTCTCACGCCAAACAATTGTTGCGCGCTGCCTCCCACACCAAACCACTGTTGCGCGCCACCTTCCACACCAAACCAGTGTTGCGCGCCACCTCCTAGAATAAACAATTGTTTCGCATCGCCTCGCAAACGATGCGAGAACTGCGCGCCCCGTCTCAAACCAAACAATTGTTGCGCGCTGCCTTCCACACCAAACCACTGTTGCGCGCCACCTCCTGCACCAGACAGTTGTTGCGCGCTACCTGTCACGGCAAACCGCTGTTGCGAGGCACATTTTACACTAAGTAACTGTTGCGCGCCACCTCCCACATTAAACAACTGTTTCGCGTCGTCTCGTAAAGCATAGAGCTGTTGCGCGGCACCTCGAACACCGAGCTGTCGGGCGTCCCCTCGTAAACCGCACAGGTGTCGGTCGGGCGCCAGCAGCTGTTGCGCGTCACCTCGCAAACTACATAGCCGTTGCGCGTCACCTCGCAAACTACATGACCATTGCACGATACCTGGCGCACGATGGGGGTGGCATGCAACGGTTGCGTGTTACCCGCATCGTGTTCGAGGTGTCTCTCAACGGTTATTTAGTTAGCGAGGTGACGCGCAACAGCTGCTGCGTCCGAGGTGGCGCCCGACCGAGTTGAAGTTTGTAGGTACCTTTTTGATTGTGTTTATATGGAGTAAAAATGGGCATTTCCTTTCTCTCTTCTCTCTCTTTCTTTTTTTGTCATATTCAATTCTTTTTTTGTGACGGCTTTTACGTTTCATGAGAAATTCAGCTGCGTTTTGTTTCCCTTCTGTTCTCTTCGTTTCTATACTATTTAATTCTTTTTTTCTTTGTCCGCTTTCGCATTTCATATGAAATTCGACTGTTTCGTATGTTTCCTGTT
>JPKZ01000187.1:0-13481 GCA_000803305.1 Toxocara canis | reverse complement strand
TCTTTTCGAAGGCGTCAGAAGTTCAGGTAATACAGGCTGTCTTAGTACTTCAAGGATAAGTGCTGACAGTTGGCACACTTCAGGTTTCATTTTTTAAAATGTTTTTTCAAAACAATATTGTTCAATTGCGAGGAAATGAAACACCAGATGAAGATGTAGCAGGTGTGAGAATCATTAAGAAACGGCTTTCTACTATGGAAACGAACACTTATCTACACCTCACACAATAACAAAAAGGCAAAAACAGAATTGAAGCGATCACGGTTCTGTGATGCGCAGGTCAGGACAGATCCAGAACTGCTCGCTTGCACGTCCACCTCAAACCTTTTCCAAACCCTGCCAGTTGTTGCAGGCTGCAGACAGGAGTGGTTCAGCACGTGTTACGAAAGTGTGCTGAGTGCTCAAATAAGGAAGTAACGTTCGTCTTTAAGGCTTTCTCCAGGCAACAGTATGCGCTGCACGTCACTGTTACGCATAGCCAATTCATTGTAATTACATCATTTTGGGATAACGATAACTGTAAAGAGATGAAAGATATCAACCCCCTTTATGCAGTGCGTCTCTGCACAGCTTTTTAGTGCATACCGATGTGCCGAGAAACGGTTCTACCAACCTTCCGGACAAGGTTGGTATTCGGTTCAGTCGATTCTTGAGACGGTGGAAACTGCATCTGACTGCACCCATCTGTTTGGTGGGAGGAAGGGGAGGGGCGTTTTGTTCAGAAGGGCGACCGATCTTTGACCGGCATTTGGTGGCGTTGCACAGCCCCTGCTTGTGTTTGATTTCTGGCCCATAGAGAGGCGGTACTGTTGTTAGCTGCATCGCGCAGCAGAACCAGCACAGAGATAGAGATATTCTCGCTATGCCGACGCAGTCGGTTTGATCGTTGCTGTGGTTGTCTGCTTGTTTTGACGAGCTGGTGATTGTCGATTTCGTTGAGGACTAGACGTTTCCTGGATTGAGCGAACAATATACTTGAGCAGAGAGCCGTTCTGGATAATTATGGTGTCGCGCCCGAGGTTGAGTAGTTGCTTGCACAGCTCTTTGAGCGTTCTGATCGTGCAGCCCGGATGCGCCTTTATGTTATCAAGTAGCTTCAGTCTTACGACTGCGTCTTCGCCTGAATGTAGACTGCATACGAAGATAAGGCACTTGAATTGATCCGATTCGCATGTCCGGCGGAATCTGGTGCACTCGCGGTTGACAGGTCCGATGTGAAGAAGTCCTTTCTCGGTTCTTTGGCGGGCTTCGTGTATGCGTACTATGCGTTCAACAGCGGTGGGTCGAGTTTCGAAACAAGAGGCGCATGCGAGTTGCATCGTTGAATGTTGCGCCATTGACTGCGAGAGAGCCCTGCTGCTGGTGATACCATGTCTCGAATATTACGTCTCTGTCTGGTTTATGCATTGAGAGAGGTAACCTGAGAGTGCATCAGACTGTCGCGCTGAATCGGCGGACCGTGATAGATGCGGCTCTTGATATTGAGCGATGTCGTGAAGGGCCTTAGTGAAAATCGCGAGGGCCTGTTGAAACTGGGTTTCTGAGAGTGTTATCATCTTACATGCCACGATAGAGCGCTCACTGATCGCCACTGTTGTGTCCTTTCGGTATAGTTGAGAAAAGCAAGACGAAGATCTGTTGACGAATACAGGCGAATAATGATTAATTGGAAAAAGCACGCACTTTTAGATAGGAATTATAGTCGAATCTGATTGGTTGAAGAAAGTACAGGTGTTGGAGATAGAGGGGGGAGGAGGCGAAGAGCTATGATAAGGACGTTAGGCTGCGCCTGCGGTAATGAAACAGCGTGATAAATAATGAAGGGTATAGCTAAGCATATGCCAAACACCCGCTGTTGCTCCATATCTCCTACCAAAGATTCATTTCCGTGTGACCATGTTAATGAAGCATGCAGTCGACCGGCTGCGAAATGTTTGCGAATTTTCGTTCTTTCTAAAGGGACAGATCTCCAGGATTGATGAGTTGCTTTTAAATTGAGTATCGGGGGTGAGTTGCATACATTCCATCTAAATTTCGTAAGTCGAGATTCATTGGTTCCTGAATTGAAAGTGCTGGGCAGACATACATACAGAAGCATAAAATTGACATCGCAATAATGTCGATTGCAATTTGCAATTTCGCCCAAGTAGATTGGAAAGATTTGTTTTGTTCAAAGTTGTTTTAACTCGTTCATTACGCGTTTCTCTTTGAATGTTTATTTCTCGCAGAAGCAGAGTGCAAATGGTTTCAGGCATTGTATATTCTCTATACATGCCAATATAACCTTGACGAAGCATACAGCGAAATAAAGAAACGACGACTAGTGAAAGAAAATTGGAGTCAAGAGGATATTTCTTTGTTCATTCGTGCATTTAAGGCATGTGGAAAGCGATTCCTAAAAATTAAAAAAGCGGTTAGTCTATTTGAAGTTCAATTTTCTGAGCTATCAGTTACTGTATGCGAAGCAAAGTTAGAATGAGAAGCAGCAAATTGGAAACGTTGCGCACGCATGATTGCGCATCATATACACCACTTTTCATATTTTTTTCTAATCTCGACTTATCATGGTTACGGCGTTTGTTTTGCTTCTTTGACTTTCTCCATTTAAATTCAAGGTCTGATCTACGCTGCACTTAGCATCGCTAACAATATGTAATTAAGAGCTAGTTAAAAGATGTTCTTATAAGATCTCAGCGTTGCCTGGCGTACTATGCCGGAGAGTCAGTAATTTGGCTGACGTGTGTTCGTCTTTGTCATCTAAATACAAAGCTGTTGAAGTGCAAGATAGTAAGTCCTTTTTGCATGAATGCAAATTGGTGCGAATTTGAACTGAATTGAATGCTTTTGTTCAGTTGCCTAACAAGTCGATGACGCAAATTGTTAACTTCTACTACGATATGAAAAAGAAGCTCCGCTTGAGAGTTATTCTCGACCAGCGAATTGAAGAGGGCATGGAGGATGAACCGAGGTCTATTCATTTTTTCGAAATACTCGATCCAAAAGCCTCACAGTGCTTTCTCGGTGCTATGTTCAAATCTATGTAAAGTGCAACCAATGATTATAAGACTCAGGGCTTATGGGTTTCCCGGACACGTATAGTAGAGGACGCGCTCGTCTTTTTACAATGTTTTAGGAGGACAGGCCGCTAATACGGAGGAAGGAAGGGGAGAGAGAGAAAGAGAAAGTGAAAATTTCCTAACTCCTGACAACGTAATAGCAAGGGTTGGTGGGGGAGGGGGGCAGGAAGGTGAGAGAGTAAGGAATTCCTTCTTCCCTACCGTCTTCGCTGGGTACGGGCTTGCAGTCTTGATACATCATTTTCATAACGAGCTCGTCCAATTTGCTTCGCACGCAGCGCGTCTGTTGTGGTGTAATGGGTAGGAGCAGGACTTCCGACCCTCGTTGACGGGCCCGGATTCGACTGTCGACAGACAAGGTGATGTTTTTGGCCCCGATCAACTTTGGTTGACATTGGTAATACTGCCGTCGCAAAAATGGCGCACATAAGACCGCCACTAAAGGAATGTTTTTCAACTATTTTTTCTAGATATCTTGATCTAGAGCACTCTCCATCGATCAGCTTGCTTCAAAATGTTCACATAGTTTTTTTCCCCGTGGTGCTTTGTTCTGTAATTGTGACCATTTGAATTTTTCGAATGCCGCCCTCTCCCCTCGCCCTTGGACAACTAGTCCGGGTTATGGATCTATACAAAAGTATACCTCTAAACGAAATTTACATATACGTTCCATCAATTTTCATGACATATATGACGGGATTCCACTGCTAACACTTTTCTGGAAATTTCGATCTCCTTCTGAAATTTAGTCAGGAGTAAAGCATTGGTCGGTTTATCTTTTCTCTTAAAACTTACCATTGTTCTCGGTTCAACAGTTCATAGTGTTAAAGGAGCACTGACGATACTGTGTGGTGGCTAACGATTTTTTAAAATAATTTTGGGAAATGGTCTAACAGTGGTGCGTTTGCTTGGCTTAAAAGTGATGCTTTTTTCAGTGAGGCGAGTGAATCGGAGGATACCTCAGATGAAGGGAGCAGTGCAGGACCGTGCGAAAACTGTGGTCAGGTGGACAGTAATCTTAGGCAGGCTGGTGATAAGAATGTCTGCACCACCTGCTACTCGTATTGCAAGTAGGTACTCATAGGTTTAGCATCCACTTATCAAGACTCAGTTTTTCCTTTTAATGGACGATTTCATTTTTCAAGTTCTCTTAGATGTGCCAAAGCGGTGGCGTTTATGAAAGTTATCCAGCAGCCGCATACGTTTCCATGCAGGATTGGCGTATTGATGGTGTTGGCCCACAGGAATTACGAAAATTTCACTAGCATTAAGGATGAAATGCAGTGTTTTATTCATTTCCTTTATGAAATTGGGCAACGGTTCTTTTGAGCTGCAGAACATTCTCTAATGGTAGACTAGATGACAAGCTTCTGACCTCGAGAACTTCTTGTCTTCATTAAACAGATGGTGTCATTTCGAAGTTAATTCAGCGTCCTGAGTTTATTTAAACAGAGAGGCTAAGGCAGTGTGCAGTATTGATAGTATCAGCGTTAGGATTATATTATTTTCAGTAATATGTTAGTAACGTGCCGTTGGAGTACGCCGTTAGGTATACTGCTTTTCAGGAATTTTCATCGCCGTCGACCACGTGTGTTATCATCGGACTGCGAACGCGGTAGCCGGAACAAAATGAATTGCCCGTTGAGTGAGCACTTTTATCATCATTGCATTTGTTACATACCGCGTTACCTCGGATATTCTTTCCCGTCAGCATAATCCCTCTACAGGTACTGTGAAATATTATAGACTTCTGTTCTAACTGTTCTAAATATTAAAAACTTCTGTTCTAAAAGCACTACTCTGTAGAGGTTGAAAAGACTGCATCTTTTTCCCTTCCCCCTTTCCCTCCCCCTCCTCTCCCTCCCCATACTTAAAAAGTAGTTAACTTTCATTTTTCAGTAGCAAAACTTCGTGGATTATAATTCCTCTTGTTTGTCCTCGGCTTTTTGTTGCTTTAGGTAGTTGGGAAACCTGTAAATTCTGCGTCTTGTAGCTGGTTTTACGGTTGGAAGATGCCGCACTTCAAAACGCCAGTCTATGATGATTTATAATTGGATTTCCAATATGTTTTTACCATATGATCGCGTCCCCGCTCTCCCCTCTTCCCTCCTTCTCCCTATCCCCTCCCCCTCCTCTCCCCTCCCCTCATCTCCCCGTGATGTCCTCGGATAAGTCCTGAAAAGCTCCGAATTTGAATGCCTTCAGAGGGCATCTCATGATTATTGCCGAGGTGTCTGAAGTAATGCAGTATTCATGAATGTGTATCTTCACAATGAACAATGTTATTGTTGGGCGAGTGATGGTGTGCAATTCCTAAAAATCTGATTGGAGTACAAGTTTATCGCTTCGGTTGCTTCTGCGTTCAAAGGTTGTTCGGTAATGGCCGTTTGAGTCGAAAAGTTCTGAAAAGTTTTTTCACTGTGGTCGCATGCGCAGCGCCTGGTATGATGAGGGTATTTGAACCTTGTAATAGTCTAGCTTAAGTGATGGTGTAAACGAAGGGCGGACATTTTGTTTCTTACTGTTCGGCAACCATATCACATTCGTTTGGCAACGCCTCGTGGTTATTGCCGAGGCGACGGAAAACAATGTTTTCTCTGTTGCGCCTGTATGCTTCGGCCAAGCTTCAGCGTGGTAGCACACGACTGCTACTGAAGCAGTCTGCATGAGCATTATTGTGAGAGGCGGCTTCTCAAAGCTATCTAGACCAAACTACAGGATCGCCGTTACTGACGCATACTGATTTGGTTTTTTTGCTCAAAACGTGATGTTTATTATATGTTTTGCGAATATAAGGAGTTATAGGAATTTTGATGAATATCGCGAACAGTGAGTGCTAACTGTAAGAAGTAAGCAGCTGGATTCGCCAAGACTGAAGAGTGAGACAAGGAAGATGGAGAGTCCATTATTTTAATGGGAAGTGGTAGTCGGCCGATGAACGTGCGCCGCTCTCAGACTTGTAACAAATTATGCGTTGTTGTAGAAATGGTCGACATAGCCGAGTCCTTTGTGGATTTCTACACTGAGTATTTCATCGGGACAGAAGAGCATAAGGGCGCTAAGAGTGCACAGTCTCTAGAGGAGGATGACGACGTGGTGATCGTAGTCGACCAGACTAGCGTCGTTGAGCCAGAATTATTTCCAAAAGGAAATGGCGCATGGAACGTCAGGTTCAAGGAAATGATGCAGTAGGTTTATGAAAAGTTTTTTATGTTTTGGCTAATTTGCATTTGCGAAGTCTAAAGGAATCATTGGAGCTAAAGTTATGGACTAGGGTAATCGTCGTCTACACTTCATGATTCTTCATAGAAGGCGAGGTCAAAATGCAGGGACAACAAAACGACTAAGCTCTCGTGCCTAATTTTTTTGTAGTTGTAAAGCCGTCACAAATTTTCCCTTTCGCTTTGTTTCGTCACTGGGTAGAAATCAGTTCCGTCTTGATGCTACTATGCAAGTTCTGCAGAAAGCGACCTTTAGATGACCGTTTGTTTATTGGCGCGCGTCGCATAGCGAAAATATCGCCGGTTCCCTGAATGTTGCTGAAGGAGTTGCTTTAAAAAAACGACGCTTTCATCTACGTGACCCTCCAACACTTTGCATTACCCTTACAGCAAAATTACGGCAGGGACAAGTGAGCAATATTCACTCGCATAGGTCATCCTTGTAGACAGAGTTTTATTATTAGACGTGGTATTTCATTATTCTTGTACATTAGTTGTTTACTTGTTAAACCTGATGTTGGTAATGTCATACTATGCGCAGTCCGCGATAGCCCTGGAAGGTATCCTCAGCGGATAAGGGGACGCCACTACATGTACATATGATGGGGGACAAGCTTTCCAAAATGAGGCGTTACTAGCTGCCGGTGCTTAGAGTTTCGATCGGTACTGCTATCTTTGAACACAGATGTAATGAAAAAACGATGGAGGAACTGACGAGCGATGTGTAATAAGTTTTTAAAAAAAGCAGAAAGCCGTTCATTTTGAAGCACTGCAATTTCAGTTACGAGCTTTACCTTATGTTGATCGCGATTAGTACCGTTGCTTCTTTCAGAGAGAAGGAGAAGCAAGCTCTTCGTGAACGTTCACGTTGTGTGCGTATGCAACATGAAGATTCGTTGGAATTCAAACATCATCTGGCCGGTGGTCAGTTTTTCTTTTTTGGTTCTTTCACATCTGCTTCACTGAGTTGTCCTACTTTTCCGTATGGTAAAGGGCTGTTTTCTCTTTTCTTCACTTCTCCAACCTTTCTGGGCGTCCTGCGCAGAAGTTGCTGCTTATACCAGTCGTGGAAAGTGGTAATATATGGGTAGCAACACTTCGTAATGTAACCTGATTTGAAAGGATCAAATTTTTACCCCATCAGTCTTATCTGTGTAAAAGAAGTAGGTGCGACAGCGCCTGGTCAGTTCCCCGACTTTCTTATCGGAGTTACCAACCCATTTGGCTCACTCTGCTAGCGAACCCTCACCTCCCACTCCTCCCTTTCTTCTTCCTCCGGTCGGCTTTGAATCGCTCGCCGCACAACACCTTATAGCTATAAAACTGCGTTTGTAAAAGTTTGCTTAAAAATTTAAAATGCATTCGATATGGTTTTAAGAACTTTTTGTAATAGCTTACCCGGGAGCGAACCGATCGAAATCGTTTTGAATATGCGTTTTTGTTACCCAATTATCAAAAATCGCGATAAAGATTGGACCTCTTTGAAAATGTGGTCCAAATTTATCAAATTCAAAGCACCAGGAGACCCCGTTTCGTTTTCTTGTTCATCGTCTTTACCGAAATTTGGTGAGGGAACGGTTTTTTTTCTCGACTTCAATGACTCAAAAGGTTCTCGATTAAAGATTGACCTAAAAACAGGAAGAGATTCACTTTTGCAGCATTCAGCTATTCTGTGCGCGACAGAGCTCACAGCAGCATTGTAGACAATTCATAAATCGACTCATCGCAGACTGCGCTATGGAGATACTAAGAAAAGAAGACATTAGTGCGGGAAGGAACCATGGCTTCGAAATCTTCCTTTCCTAATAGAAAAGCATGCAGTGTGAACTGATTAAAACAGCAACATGCTCAATCATGCAAAGCGGCGAGAGATTCTAGAGAAAGAAAAACTGATACGAAGAAACCATGCTTGAGGGAAAACTGCCAGGCGAGAATTTTTCAGTAGGCAAGAAAAGTGAAAAAAAATAAGTGTGAAGATACTCGGAAACAGAACAGCATTGAAGAAACACTTGTAAGTTATCAGGAAAGCTACGCTAGTCCAGTTTATACAAAAATAATTCATATTTCATTTCTTTTGCAGGTTTGAGCAGATTAGTAGAACCGGGTTTTGAATTCGGGTAAAGTTCTTGCTCTACGCCAGTGTTCGTTAAAATGACCGTTGTGAACGCCTTCATGAAATATTTAGAAGCAATACTGCAGGCATTGCATTATTTCTTATATAGATGCTCGGACATAAAAGTCGAATTCTTTCTCTGTTTTATTCGCGATCCTCCTTCGAAATCCCGCTCGCCGTTAAGAGCACGCTTTACGGTCAAGAATCCTGTATGATTTAAGAAGGGATGAGAGGCCATTCCTCTGTTATCGTTTCTAATTCTTCTGTTTATTCCGCGCAAATTTACATTATTATTGTTACTTTTAATATTATTACTTTTGCCCAATCCTATTGCGTTGATGTACGCAGTTGTTGTTTCATCTGTTATATTTTATACCAGATATCGAAAAGCATCGCAAAATGGCTGCTGATTGGGAGGAAAAAGCAAGACAAGTGTCTAAAAAAGTTTCCTGGAGTCAGAAAGAAATGTTTCAAGCATTCTTCGGTAGGTCTGTTTTTTCTTCCATTTTTAATTAAGACCTCACTCGTGCTATTTCTTTTTTTAAGAAATGGCTGTAAACAGCTCTCTTCCGCAACTACGCGAGAAAAAAAGCGAGCGAGAGTTATTGTGTCCAATATATTAAGCCTTGTAACATTCGCACTTCGAAGCGGAGGAGCAGGCTGGGAAAATTTCCCGGCGTTGTTAGAGTTCTGTAGTGAAAACATTCCGTTCCCGTTGATCATCGAGGGAAAGCGGTAGTATCAGATAGTTGAAATGGTTGTGAAGGAGGCGGTGTTTATGATTTTGAGAGGGAGTGATTTCTTCGAGACGCCTTGAAACTAAAGAACACTTTGATGGTCTCTCAGACCCCGCATAATTTTTTCTGTGTGCAAATAATCAAGACATCCTGATCTTACTTTTCGGATTGATGACAGTGATTGTTTCTTATGAGAAATCAACGAGCTTTTTACAGGATTCCGTCATTATGGCAAGGATTTCGAAGCGATTGCATCCTCGATCGAAACGAAAAATGTCGATATGATAAAGCAATTCTACGAGCAGCACAAAGATCGCACTGACCAAGTAAAATTCTACACCGTTTTTTAAAAAATTTTTACCCAATAGTTTATTTCATCCACTCTCTACTCTCTACAAGTAACAACATATTTTCTGTTCTCTTTTTTCGAAATAACGAAAATCATTAATAATTTCGTTAACAAGATAAAACTGCAGTTTGTAGTACCGAATCCGAATCACTGAAATTCGCAATGTTGATCCGCCGACTCAAATTTCACGGGTGAGATTGCAGCCTGCAAATTATTGCAGCAGTTGTGCTAGGTACGTTAGCTTTTTGCAGTCGCTCGATAATTTGTTCGGTCGAATTAATTTGGCAGTTATGGGTGAATCACTTTCTGGAAAGGAATTCCACAATAATTTGAATGAATAGTTGAGATATTTATGCATTTCACCAGTTCACCATGCTTGAAATGGGTGTGCCTACCGATATATATTTCAAGTAACAGGTCTACTCGTTTCAGCGTTAATGTCATCGTAAATGCAGTATAGGACAACGAAATAAGTAAGATGCATGGAATGTAAGAAATAGATTACGCAACGCCGATATCTGTCTGCATTACTTGTAGTTCGTACATATTACTTTGTTCATCAGTTTGTCTTTGCCTTATGCGGGAGCTGAAAGAAGTTGACTCCTGCCATGGGTCAAGCTTTAACGTTGACGAGTGGCTGAATATTGTTTTCAGCTGGTAAAGAAATTCGAAGATGCTATTGAACGGAATGTGACGAAGACTGATTTTGAGCGCATTTTTGAGGTGGTTGCACCGCAAGCCGAACTTGTTGAGCTCGACTGAACATGCACGGTTATACAGGACTTATATTGGAGTTGCGACTACGGTTCCGTCTTAATCAATACGTGTAATAGACGTAGTCTGCCACCTATCTGGTAGCTGTGTCAGGCGAGCGCCAGAGTCTGTGTGTATCACCTTCTGTCTAATTCAGGGAAGAGGGAAGGCAGACACTGTATGGCAGACTCTGCTAACTATGTAATCGTGCGAAATCCGCCACGGCATAGCAAGGAAGAAAAGTAGCGCATGATGGGAAATGTTTTTTTTAATGCACGGGTAGACAAGCGTATATGTACGTTGGATAGTAAGTTTGTAGTTTGATCGGATTGATAGAAAGGCCATGCTAAACCATCGTACATTTTTACTTGAACTGCGCGAAGATACAGACAACCTCGGAGGTTTCGTTGCCTCGTCCAGGAAGGGCGGGGGGTGGAGGGAGCTAGAGAATGTCGTAGAGGCATTAAGCCGACCGAATACTGGCCACCAATAATCTGCAGTTACTGTTGTATTTTCACATCTTTCTGAGGTTCATTACTGTTTCGACGTTGTTTTGATGCTTGCTGGTGGTATGGTGAGTGTTTCGTTACCGTCTTCTTTTCTTGAGCTTGCGGAATCCTTCATATTTATCGATTTTCTGCTCATTTGTTATACTGTACGTCTCGTAGTTGTTATTAGAGAAAGCAGTTTAATTAATTCGACTTCTCGGTAGCAGAGATGTTCTAAATAGTTATTGTTGTTGTTGTTTACGTTGTTCAACAAATTTCGTTAAATTATTAATCGTTTGCTCTCGTTTATCTGAGTGTTTTTTCTTGCAACACAGATGCAAAAGTTTTTTTTCCTGCTGAAGGTTATATGGTTTGGTGACTGCTTCATTATTCTGTTTATTCACTGGTTTCATATCGCGCCATTATTCCCTTTCGTCATCAGTCGTTCTGGAATATTTCTTCATGTTCCGTTTTAGGAACGACAACGACACGAAGAATTCAAAAGGTAAGAATGGAACAGAATGAACGCTATTTTTTGAAGGAACGGAAATCTAGCGAAAGAGGAATCCCCAAAATGAGAATAACATGACTTGACTTACCGGCCGGCTTTTCATTTTGTCGTTCCGTCATTTGGAATTGTTGCACCTGACGAATTGATTCGTGGGTGCTCAAGGCGAATTCAAAGGTTAAATTTCGCAACGAACTCTCCATATTCCTGCACCTTTTTAGGAAGAGTATCACGAATGACGGGTAGGAAGTTCTCAGGCATCGTTTTCGTTAATGGAAGAGAACGGGCGAGGTGTGTGCGTCCTGTTTGAGACTATTTTGGAGTATATCCCAGCTTTATCGAATGCCGCGTGGAAGGAGGAGATTCAGTGGTGGGAGCAGTACGAATGTTTGAAACATGTGGGAAATACATGTAGAGAAACGGAACCCAAGAAGTAGGGGACGAAGAATCTGACTGCAGATGCGCTACCGAAAATCGAAGGGAGTTCAGTTCTGCTCTACATTGAGTTGTTCTACGGACCTTGCAATGATGGTTTTTAGCCGTAAGGCGTCGGTGAACTTCGTCTATGAAGACTTCTAAAGTTTCTGCTTCCTACTGGGAAGTTTCTACTTCCTACGTTTCAAACCATCTCGATCGTTGACCAAAATAATTATTGCGCTGTGGAAGCCGAATGCAGATTCTTTTGAGATTATAGGGCTAATGATTGTCAATTCGCCTGAACGTGTGCCTGCTAAACGGGAATTACTTGGCATATCAAGTCTATGATCAATTTGTTGGGACATTGGAGAAGTTTCAGGGACGTTTCTTCCATCTTACTTTAGATAAAGCGTCTGCCATTCCATATCACATCCTTTTTTGAGGCATTTGCACGTAGCTTTTCGAAAGCTTTATTCACTTAAAGGAAGCAAAGTCTTGATTTTTGCAGGAATAAAATAACGGCAATGATAATAACTTTAGATTTCAAGCAGCACGTCATCTGGCTAGTGATGGTTCGCATCCCTCAAAGGCTTGCATTGAAGAGAAGTTTGAAAAAGCTGAAGTGAGCAAACCTTTTCCTGCAGAACAGAAAGAACAGCAGAAGCTTATCGGAGCGGAATAATATCAAGAATGTTACATATGATGAGCGAATCACAGAAGTTGGGCGGTCACAGAAGTTAGAACCGAAAAGGAATGAATTTGGGAAAAGGTGGTGGAAACAAAACGCTGCACCGCGGATAACGCACTGCGTAAAAGAGGAATAAAAATCGCGAGCAGTGGGTGAACACAGTTAAACGCCTCATGTATTCTTAATAGTGGTGCTCGCGGCTGGAGTCAATGCTTAGGCTGTTCCCAAATCACTTTTGAAGACGATCAGGTTGCACGTTGGTCCTTCAATAAAAAACAAGATGGTGCGAAATAGTGAGAGGGTCAGAGAAGTTTTGATTCCTCCATAGCAAGTTCCAGACATCTTACAAGAATTTAATATTATGCCAAGGATTTAACAAGGAACAAACGGTAGACTAAAATTTAAAGTCAGAACAGCTGCCATATGGACGTAAAGACCCAAGCAAGCACGAGTTAACTAAAATTAACTGACCTCTACTCACTGCCGAATGAGCGTAACGGAGTTATTATGCGCTCAACGAAACTAGTCTAACGGTGCAGTCGGTCGTGCAGAAAGTCGTTCCCGAGTCTTAAAATCTCCCTTATTTTCGTGCGCACTAAATGAGCATGTTATTAAGCTGAATTGGCATTTATGCCTATATTTTCCAGCTAAATAGTCTGCCTGGCTCAGGATCCAGCTTTCGTGCTGAACTGATGGGCAAGCCACTTACTCAACGGCAGTTTTTCCACCTTTGATTTCCTGTAGGGAGTCGGCTATGTAAAAAATGAACCGCATATTACCAACTATGAGTTGCTGGCCTTCCTCTCGCATAGATTTCGCCCTATATGCTTTTTTCTGAGGGAACTGCCCCGACCAGTTGGCGGCGAAGCGCCGAGATCGTCCGAGAGTGAGCAGAAGATGCTCGGTTACTTTTCCTGGAGCATGTCATCCCTGACGCACTACGTACTCCGAGCACGCGAAGCATAAGCAAGCTGCCAGCACCATGTGCTGCTCTGAAGAATATGATATACTGCGTATAGTGCTTGAATTTGCTTGCAAATACACGCAAGCTTACAGGGGCAAGCAAATGCAAATAGATGCAAGCATAAAATACATGGATATTCAATTTAGTGCATTTAACTTTGCTAAAG
>JPKZ01000186.1:149390-165257 GCA_000803305.1 Toxocara canis | reverse complement strand
GCACATACACCGCATACCGTTTAAAACTGCAATACCGTAAGTTAACTGAAGCCATAAAGAACCATCTACAGAATACATTCCTCTTAAAGAGACGTAATTCTGGACATCCTAATTTCGCGCTAATTAAATCAACGTATTCGATGCCCTCTGACAAACCTCAGACTACCGTCGCAATCTGAACGTAACAAATAAAATACTGCTCAACCTTTTCGGTGTTTCTGGTCACGATCATCGAATACCACCGTT
The DNA here is from genome assembly GCA_000803305.1 of Toxocara canis. NCBI lineage: Eukaryota > Metazoa > Nematoda > Chromadorea > Rhabditida > Toxocaridae > Toxocara > Toxocara canis. Next base: position 165,011 of record JPKZ01000186.1, on the reverse strand, counting down.
TCACGTCACCGTATCTGCCGCTGGGGGTAGTTCATTCTAATTAGCTCTTACTTTTTGCAAATGAAACTGTACCAAATACATCTTCCCAAAGTTCGGACCACATCATAGTGCAAAAATTCATTGTTCACATATCAAACCATGAAAATAGTAGCACGCATTATTAATAAAGGAAATAGGTTGGAGATTTCGCTTTGCACAATAAGGAAGGGAGAAAAAAAAAGAGACAGCAAGTTAGTTGTGATGTTGTTAAAGAGAAACTGAAGTGTTTCGGAAGCGAAACGTTTGCAATTGTGTTTTTCGTTCGAGTGGTCGCAGTAGGAGTGACACAGACAGCCGCCTGCGTTCCTTTACCGCTAACCGAAACAAAGCTACCACAAGCGGCATAATAAATAGATGGATGTCACTCGACAGTCTTAATCGAGCGACACACCGACCGCCAGCGAATCGGACGGTTAGACACACAACGCAAAACACTTTTGGTGACAGCTTGCAAAGTTCTGAACAACTGGCGCGTGCAAACGCACATACACCGCATACCGTTTAAAACTGCAATACCGTAAGTTCTGAAGCCATAAAGAACCATCTACAGAATACATTCCTCTTATAGAACATTTTAAAGATTATTTAAATTGTTAATCAATTAGCTTTACGTTTCATCCGTTAGAACTTCGAAACTTCACGAGTGCTTCCGAAAAAATTCATTATATCATTTGAATTTTGGGGAAAAAAAAAACAACAAAGCAGATAAAACTGAATGATTAAAATATGAAAGCGTATAAAATTTCCGTGCTGCAAAATTAAATAAAGTCTGTAGAAATGCAAAAAATCGAAACTTGTGAAGAGATAGCGGGAAAATTTTCGCCAGAGATAAACCATAGCGATTATTGTTCTTCCGACTTAAGCATCTGAATGAAAAGACAATTTGTTCAAATAGAGATAAACCTACGAAGCCTAAAAGTGAGACAAAAAAGTGCTCTTTAATGCAAAAATAAATAAACTGAACTAAACTTATTAAAAAAGATAAAGTGAGAACAATTATAAATGAATTATTTCATCGAGTGACCAGAAATCAATATCTGTGGTGTCAACTGGAGAGCGTGCTCAACTAGCCAAAAATATTTGTTTTAAAAAAGGAGCTGCACTGCGCGCCAGGTGGTAGCACGACATGCGCTTTCTTTAAATTCGTTTAAAATGATGTAATAAATACCCGGAAAGGAGACAAAAAAATCTTAGCTAAACATAAATTATTTCTGCTTCGCCCATAATAGAGAGATAGTTGCTGTAGACAGACACTCAGAGGTTGTGTTGGTCCAAATTGTTCACCAGATTACAAAAGCCTAGCTTCCGTTTTCACTTATTTCCTCAAAATTACCAATTTTTCCCAGAGAATTTCAAATCCAGAGTTCTTTTATGCAAGCTGTAGTTTGCAGTGCTTTGCATCCTATTTACTGCTACTTCGACCCCAAATGTTGAACCCGAATGCCAATACTTGCCCGACCTACCCTTCCCGAACTTGCCATACGCCGTCACCCATGTAAGAAACTATGAATGGTTCCCAGTTATTTGTCTAAGAGCTCTCACTGTGTCACAGATTACGCCCACCGACTACCATCCCCCACAAGCCCTGTTGGTTTGTGAGTTAAACTATCGGCAGACAAACACTAACACACACATACACACATCCAACTGCAACGAAATGACGGGACTATAATGTGCCTTCGGCTGGCTGGAAAGCGCAGATAAAATGGAAAGTCGATAAACTCGTTCAATAAACAAAAAAGTAAACTAATACATAATAAAAGTGCATACGCTGAGCGAAAGTAGCAGTTGTTTGTGCTCCTTAAGCGACTCCTCTATTTCCCTTAGGCGCCGACTATCATTCATCGAAAGACGATAACCAGGCGCAAGATCTTCCGTATCTCCACAGGCTCCTCCTAGCATCGCCTTTTCGAATTCGCTCTTAGCGTTTTGCACTACCTCCAATACGCCTTTCTTTAGGCATCTGATGAAATTATGCCAAATTAAAAGCAGCAAACGTGAACACTTACACCCTCTCCCCCCTCCCCCTCCCCCCTTCCTCCCACCACTCCTAACTAGAAGACGGTAGTCACTAGCCGAGGCCAATTTTCAAGCTGACTTCGCATCGCTTGGAATAAAATAGGCAAATTAATGCGAAAAAGAAAAAGAAAGTGAAAAAAAGGAAAACAAAATAAAACGAAAAAAAAGAAAATGATGTCGCAAAACTAATCAACTAAAAGTTGGGGCGCAACTAATTCCGAAAACACGATAAGAGGGAGACCAAATTAAAAGCAGCAAACGTGAACACTTACACCCTCTCCCCCCTCCCCCTCCCCCCTTCCTCCCACCACTCCTAACTAGAAGACGGTAGTCACTAGCCGAGGCCAATTTTCAACTTCGCTTCGCATCGCTTGGAGTAAAATAGGCAAATTAATGCGAAAAAGAAAAAGAAAGTGAAAAAAAGGAAAACAAAATAAAACGAAAAAAAAAAGAAAATGATGTCGCAAAAGTAATCAACTAAAAGTTGGGGCGCAACTAATTCCGAAAACACGATAAGAGGGAGAGGGGATGGCAATGGCTCAAGCAAGAAACCACAGAAGAGACTCATTAACATGGTCTGAGTAAATGGTCAGTGAAGAAAGCAAGTTGTACTTGCTTTCTTCACTGACCATTTCTAGCATAGCGATGACTGCCTAATGGCAGTCAACGTTTTGGCCGACCACAGAAATTCCTATCTGCCGGAATTACTCATACAGTGCCAATAATGATAATCACAACGAAGCGTGCAACCTAGGGAGCCCAACAACGTAAAAATAAATAAAACGGAAATCAAAAATCTTCACGTGATAGAAAGTCTAAGCAAGCCTATTTAGGAGTGCCGAAGAGGGTGGAAGGCTATAATAGGTTCGATATGGCAAAAATATGAAAAAAATTGAAAAACAGAAAAAAAATCTAACAAAGTGAGTCCTACTTACAATTTACTTTCATTTCCTAATAGTTTAAATATCCTCTTGTTGCTGAACTATGACTCTAACTAAGGCGTTCCAAAATTCTTTTCCGATAAGATCAAAACAAGGATATTACAATCATTAATTTCACTCCCTTCGGCATGTCAGTGCGCGTCACTGGATGAAGCCAGAATGGATGGCAAGAGAAAAAAAAAACTGGCAAATTTTGAGTATTTATGCCGTATTTGGTAAGATGCTGAAGTTAGAGCACATTTACACCACTCGTATCTTGTTCCTCGAGCCATAAGACACATTAAATTTTGAATCGTATACGTCGTTTCTCACGACATTTCGTAGCGATTAATTCCTTTTAAACACAACATTAAGGATGCAAAGGCGATTACGTTGAAAATGCCAAAACGGAACTGCATGAAGACAGAGTGCCTCGTTGCCATTCTGAAGACATTACGAAAGCTTATCGAATAACGTGACCTATGCGGCAATCAGTATAAACATATCGCCTCTGATATTCCCCCCCCCCCTCTTACAATCTCCTTCCTATAGTTACATGTCTGACGGTCAGTGGTGTGGATTAGATGACATATGGGAGAAGGTATAGGCGGTAAGGGAAAATAGCAACGAAATGTAGTTGTTCGCAAGATTTTTTTCTGCAAATTCCCTAATAAAACTTTCGTCCTCTTCAAATGTCATATGTCATTTCGTCATTTGCCGGCCGTTCATGACAAAGAATTTGTAACGATAGAAATCACAAAAAAAGAAACTATTTTTCATGTCATCTTTTTTCATTTTGAATATTTCCATATTTAAAAATTTCATTACTAAGAAAACACGGTGGCCGCATGCGAAACGTCCAAAAGAAAAGAACGCTATGTGAGCAGCGGCGTTTTAAATTCTCAACTGGCGCAACAATGGAACGGAGTCCACACGAAATGGTATGCTGATTTGACGAGCACGACTCACTCACTTCCTTCCGCTACTCAGTGCCTTCCTTCATCTGCTTTTGCCGATAACCCTTCTATCTTTTCTCTTTGTCAACTGAAAACGTTTTCAGGCGATTCGCTGACCATTTCTTAACCATCACTGAATATCCTTCCGTACGTATGCAAATATTCTATCCATTCATATGCAAATTTAAAAAATTTTTTTAAAGATCGCTAATCAGCAACACTAATTATCGCCCCGGCCTTAAATTCGAACAATTCGAGATGGAGTACTTTGGACTTGAAATGAAAGTCATATGATGTTGTATTAAATAAATGAACTTTTCTAAGGCTACCGCTCCGTCCCCTCCACCCCACCCCCTCCTCTCCCTTCATTTAACGTCATTGTTTTGCGTTAAATAGATGGACCACCTAGACTGACAACGGCCAGATTTTGTCAGGCCAACGCTCCCTCCACTAACACTATATCGAATTTCCACCACCCTTCCACCTTACTCCAGTTTGTAATACTGCAGTTTATAAGAGGGTTCAACGGTTTCTGAAGAGAAGATATATTGCTCCTGAATTTTTAAAGTCCCTTTCAGAAAAAGTGGGCGAGGCGGGAAGAGGAAGGAGGCAAGCAGAAGCAACTGTCAACAGGTTTATAACTGTTGACCTGCGCGTCTCCGCTTACGAAGGTGGTTTAGTTCAAATAAGATTCCCAACTATGTTAATTCAAAGTTATTATGAGACGGTCTCACACAATAATGTCGACAAACAAATGGTGAAGTGCGACAGGCGAACGGCAACTTGTCGACAAATGCGCAGCAAAATAGCGGTCATTGTGCCGAGCAAACGGATACACTTAGGAAATGATCGTTAGCACGCTTGGCTAGCTACTCTAAGGCGTCTGTGCAGCGCTTGCTGCACCATTGGATCAATATTAATCAACAAAAAAGTGTCAGCTGCCAGCTGCCCTTTTAAGCCGTCATCGGCACCACTCAAAAAAAAAGATGCACGACTGGCCAACCGAGCCAATCAAAGGATAAAGTATTGGCCAACCGAGCCTAGTAAATGATGTATGACTCGCTAACTGAGGCAACAAATTACCGTAATATCTTCCAATTCTAATTGCACTTAACCAACAACGCAGTTGTGTCGATATATATTCCGAACCGACTAATTAATTAATTAAAAGATGGAAAAGCACGAGTTCATTCCGAAATCATCGTCAAGGAAACACTTTACAACTTACTGCGGTCAAATATTGATAACGCCTCATCCTAGTGGTCTACTTTTATCCCAAAAAGAGCTATCAGCACCCCTCAACAAATCGAAGGTGGAAAAACCCGAAGATGGATGAGGAAGAGGGGTAGTAAGGAATGAGGTGGAGAAAGGACATCTACCCAAATATGAATGTGGCATTTATAGACTGTCTACACATTCACCTGCTCGATATAGTCCAAAGCTGGCTTCATCTTCTCTTGTGCAATTCGTTGCTCAACGCCATCTGCTTCATTTTTTAATGCAACATTTTCCTCCTCCACCAGTTGTCGTTCTAGCATTGCTACCGTTTCTTCAGGCAATGCTTCTCCGCTCTCTCGCAGCTCTTCCAGATGCTCACGCATCGCCGTCAGACTTCTAAACAATGTGAACGATGATAAAATAAAAGTCGTGCTTTCCCCTCTTCGAAAGATTTGGTCAACGCGCTATAGTGATGTCTAACGAACAAAACAATGAATCGGATGAATAACGGAGTAAAAACCACTCTTTGGGGTTGCCACTGGAACAACAGCACCGTTTTACGTAAGGCTGCGCACCGCATAATGCGTACACTCGTAAATAGTACAGCTTCGCATAAAGCATAACAGAAGAAACAATTCTGCAATACGAACAGCCACGGACGATTTCCAGTGATTGTGAGTAGTTCGGCGAATAGATTTCGGTTGCGCGAAAGCTTTTCTTTCGCGCAATCGAGAGATTTACACAAAAAAAATCACTGACGGAGGTTCAAATGGAAATAAAAGAACAAAACGATTAGGAAAAGCTTACCGGTCCGTTCATGAAAACAGAAACAAATCTGAAAAAATAAAGCTTATCCTAGAGAAATGCAAATCATCGAAACGTACTTGAGCCTTTGTTGGGCCTTTTGAAACGTCTCATCCATTTCACTTTCTGTTATGACCGGTCGCAATAGCTGGGATTGTATTTCGCGCATACGTTGCTTACGCGCTTCGATTGCCGCTAGCTTCTCACTGAAAGCACTTAGACAAGATCACTCTCTCTTTCGTACTCAAATCGAATAAACTATTTCGCAAAAATTTGGGGAACTTGAACATCCAAGTTCTCTCGAAACCTAGATTTTTAACCATATTCACAATTACAGAAGTCGCCGAGCAAATTTTCAGGAATCCTACAGGGTCACAGAAAGTACATATCACACTCCAACGATACTAAATGTTCGAAAAGCAAACTTTCCTTTTTGACTTCTGCTGTAAACTGGTACCGTTGGAGGGTCGGGTGGAAAAAAAAATTACTCGCTCAAATCACGTCCAAAGCATTTCTTTTTGTGTACACTTTCTCATTCTTCCCAACAAAGTTCCCTACCCGAATAGTCACTTTCCAAAATACCCCAGAAACGGGTATTCACACCTGAACACACCGCAGTTCTCCATGGCCACAATCACTTGCTTTCACAGAGGCTTGCCTAAAAGTATCAGTAAAGTTTCCTACTTTAACAGCCACCTATACACCTTCTGCCTAAGCAAAGGACTGAAAAAGCAATAACAGTTGTCATAACGCTTTCATATGTTTCATACTTACATAAGGTTTGCTCATTTAGCTCTGTGCAGTTTGATAAACAAATTCTGATTGCGTAAAATTAGATACTTCTCTCTCTCAAAAAAAAAGAGACTCAAACGTGCCGAGAACGCAGAACTAAATTAAACTTCGCTTGAACTTCATACATTTGCCGTTGCACGTCAGAAGAAAAAATACAAGAGCATAGATTTCAATCCTAGTGTACATTAGCTTATGGCAAGCATGACAAACATCTAAGAGTCGAAAAGATACAACCAGTCATTTGGGAGATGTTTCCGCTATCTTGTTTGAAATTTCATATTCCTTTGATATCGTACTGTGTGAACGCAATAAACAACCGCCATAAAAATGAGTAATATAACCAAAAATAATTTAAGGATGAGCGCATTATCTCACTTCTGGATCGCAGTTAACCTCTCGAAAATAATTAAAACAATACTAAATGTCCTAGCGCTAGAGGGGAAATGCAACGCGGTTGGTGAAAGAATAGATGCCAATCGCGTGACAATCAAGACGATCCGATAAATAAAACTATCACACAGTATACCTTTTTCTTCGCATTCAATTTGGCACGAAGTTTCGCCTCTGTGACCGATTTGGGTTCAGGTGGAGCCTCAACGACGATGTCTGGTTCTGATGCAGGTCCCGGCCCGAGCTTGATTCCGCGGCGCACAGCTTCTCGCCGCAATCGTTCGAGGGTTTTGCGTTTGCGCTCGATTTGCTCTTGTTCAGCGGCTACTGGAATTTTTGAAAAAAAAAAGATTAAATAAATCTCCTCCTCAGTTTAGCAAATGACAGCGCAATATTAAATTTGGCTAGTAAATACGATTTGACTCAACATAACAATAAACTGTTTCTTGGCTGGCACAACGAACGGTATGAGCGATCAATGCTGAACAAACGGAAATTGGAAATACTGGAAGTGAAATGCTATACATTTTATCCGCACAGCAGAACTGAGTAACTGACAATATTTTCACAATATGAACCTACTCAGTATCAACCTCCTCATCCACAATCACCAAATCACCTCCTCTGTGACCTCTAATCAAAAGGTCACCAGACGTGAAACTTCTCATCCCCTCTCTATTTTCTTCCAATATTATATATTTGCGAAATCCTTTAAATGAAGCATTGCAAGTCATCGCATTTAATCCACAATCACTTCAACAGTGCTTCACAACAGAGGCTAGAAAACCCATGGGATGCAGAGAAAAAGGAGAAGACAGACAGGGAGAGAGAGGCACAGAGAGAGAAAGAGAGAGTAACGAAGAAGAAGGACAACCTTTCGAACAACTGACCACCTGAAATCTCGAATTGTTAGGCATCCACATATCGGAACAGGCCGAAACTCGTTAGTGAAAACACTCTTTTTAGACCGTCGTCTCACTACGCCATTTTAAAATAAGAACCTTTGGGAACAGCAATAAAAAAATCACAAAAGTCGACTCTCCGCCATTTAGCAGACCCGAAATACAATAAATTTTATGCTGAAATTTGTAACTTTACGATGCATTTCATAATGCTGCAATATTTCTTGTGAAGTACACATCGTGAATGGTTTGCTGAACAAAAATATTTTCACTCGTTCAACTGATGACCGATGAATAAGCAGTAAAGAGGCACGATGGATAGCTGTGCAAGAGCAGAGGGAATGCGGTGTTGTAACATCACCTCAACAGTCACAATCAATCAACACCGAGAAGAGGTCACTTTACTCTTCTGCCTCACTCAACTTTACGGTAGCCTTTTCCGACAGTGATATGTGATCAGATTCAGTTTCTCTCTTCCGATGTAAAGCCCTAAAGCCAACCGAGCGGAAAACGTACACATATACTGGACACACATCACACAAAATCACAACAGCCGCCCTCCAGTTCTTCTCTCCCCTCTCTGTTAGCGCCGCTCACCATCGCACAATTCAAAAAGTACTCGCCGCACTATTCCTGTTACACTTCGTATAGCTTATACCCCTTCGTCAATGTTTGGAGGCGGCCATCTGCTAGCTGCAACACTAAAATTATAAATGAACAGGGTTCATCGCTTTAAAATATCCAACGAAAATAACTGCATTTAGTTGAGTATAACTCGTAAATAAATTTTAGCAAATGACCTGGGGCAAAGCCATGGGTCCAAAACACTAAAAAACGGATAGTGACAGCTAAAATCTAGAACTTAACCAATACAAATCCTCACAATAATGAGATGATGAAAGAAAAACGAGCCAAGCTTCAACCAGGAGACGGAGAGAGAATGCATGTGTGTGCAGAAAAGCTGACATGAAGCGAAATACAGCCTGGGCATTAGCAACACGCGCTGTGAAGTGTGTCTGTCTGTGCGGGTGCTTGATGGCAGCCTGCTGGTGGTAAAGGACGGAAGGGTGAGCGCTTTCTTGCTTGCGCAATAGCTGCCTTTTAGGCGTAACACATCGATCACTCGCATGCACCACTGCGCATACGTCGCTAGGCATGCCTGCCGCCAACGCGTTGGCTGTCCTCTCGCTCCTCATCATATCCCTACATCTGTCCCTTGCAAACTTCTCTACACTCCCACATTAACTTGTACTTCATTAAACTAGCTGGTTATACATTTTAAACAACTCTACACAACGAATCATGCAGGAAGGCAGCAAACTCATCGAGAGACAATTTAGTTTTCTTACACATGGCTTTCTCAAATCCTCGAGAAATAATAATAAACTCTCACCCGATCTGCCAACTTAAGGAAGATTCTCCTTGAAATGGTGGTCTTGCAAAACTGTTACGGAAGTTCCCGGGAAATCGTTTCCAAAAATTAGCACAATGATATGGAGAAATATGAGGTCATACTGAGGAAGTGCCCTTGCACCCTAGTTGGCGTCATACAGTAACCAGCCAAAATTCTCACAGTCAATCACAGCTAATGAAAAAATGATGAAAATTACAGCAGAAGCATCAAATCCAAACAGTCGTTTCAACAAGTTACCGCGACAACCTGTGCATGAATTGTGCTAACTTTTCTTTCATGTGATACGAGTGCAAAGTAGGTAAACCGGACCGACGTTGGGCGTTCTCAAGAACATCTGCATTTCTTTTAACAAAACGCTCTTTCTGATCAATAAGCAAGCGTTGGAAGCCTCTTAACTCATATTTCTATTCGTGCCGACACATTACGACTAACTGCCATCGACGAAAAAAACAGTCGAGCGAAGAGACGAAAAAGAGTCGGGTGGCAAGCATAAGCGCTCAGCGAATGACGCTTAACGTTGTTACGGCAAGGCGCAACCTTTTGTGAGCAACTCTAAGTGGAATGAATTTATAGATTCTTTCCATATTCTTTGCGCATGTTCGCTGACTCTGCGTAATAAGCTGAAGTGACTCCGTTCCCTCATCGGAGTCGCTGACGAAGAGTAATTCTCCGACTTCGACAAGGTCTTCTTCCCCGACAAAGTCGATCCACATCGATGACCCCATTACCGCAGGAAGCAACCTCCATTTATTGCAAAGAACCCTTCTCCGACAAGACCCCGCCTTTGGCTTTCCAAATTTCCCATCAAGGTCCCCATGGGTTTCCGACGGAGCCTTTTCCTCGAGCAAACAGTCGTGCATGACAGTACGCTACTACACTTCTGATCTGGTTTACGGTCGTCAGAATTACCATCTCTTTCCTCTAACGACGGTGGATTCATTCTGTGGGACGTGTGCGTCAACCAGTTTTGCGCAGCAAACTCGCATGTGCTCAAAGCGTTCTGCCATAGGTGTTTAAAGCTTTCAGAGACATCAATGAAAATTAGATAAGTGAAAGAACCAAACAAAAATTTAGCAAGAGTGGGAAGCGAATGAGTCAGTATGTGACAGGAACGTTCTAAATCTTTCACTCATGTGCGCTCTGCGACTACGAAGCAACATGTCGCAGAAAGGAAGCAGTGACTGCTTCACATGTGTGGGCCCCCCATTTGCGTAACCCCTCTGCCGAGTTCGTTATATTTGTACCGCAGCTTTTAACTTCTTTACTTTTCTTGGCCACTAACGAGAAAAGCGTCTACCTTCCCACAGAGTTACTCGTCGGAAACCAAACCTTGTGATGGAAGTGTCTCATGCCCGGAACAACCGCTTCCCATTTTCAAAGCGCAATGATCATATAGCGAAAAATCGAGAAATGGTTGTACGGCAAGATGCCATAGGTAGAAGAGCGGAATATATAGTGCGAGCATGAACGTTCAGTCGCAGCACGCTTAAACATAATCATCTAGAAGGCAGCTGGCTGGCTGCTGGCTGCTAATGAAAAGCGTTGATAGCTAACTGCTTCTCATAGACGCCACAACGAGAAGGACGCTTCGCAGCTAATTTACACAACTGTGCACGTAGTCGGCAATTCAGAAGCACGCACGCATGCTTACGCTAACCACCTAACTCCTCACTGCGCGAGCCATCACTGCAAACACAGACACGTCCCTTTGCACACCCCTTCATAAAACATTGCACCTTTGAACAACGCACACATTTGCGCCTGCTTTGCCAAATGGATTGCACATACTGCCATATCACAAATAAACTGACAAACAAGCTTACACTATAACCATGCTTTGCCACTCTTTCCTTTTTTTCCTAATGTTCTGCGAGGATCGCATCCGAACGGAGTTCGGCTCTTGACTTCTTCCCTCCCCTCCTCCTTCTCCGTGCTAATTGATTTCCAGTTTTTGACTGGTATCCTCGTCTCTCCCCAGCAAAATTGCTTGTTGACTGGCAGCTCTTTCTTTCCAGTAGGTTTTTCGTCAGAATCACCGAAAAATATACCCCGCATAATGCTACCCTGCTCCACTACTAACTAAATCGAAATCACACATGAATAAGCATGATTTCGATTTATCCGTATTGGAGCAGAATAGCATTATATTCCCTCGCAACCAATTCGGCAGGGTAGGGAAGGAGAGGGAGGTAAAGTAGCCTATTCTTTTTCAAGTTCCCCAGAAGTGATCTGCAACAGTCAGTTGAAGAAATATAAGGAACAATCGAAAATTCTGGTCAGAAAAATCGTCGCCCAATACGTAGTATCTTCAACGTATTGCACGCCTTTAACATATTCATATAACTGCATGCCATTAATGTAGACACTGTCAAGTGAGTGCAACTGTCTTAACAAGTCCATAAATTTTCGCATGCAGAAGACAGTAACTCGTCAGTTTAACAATCTGATAAAATTGGTGTCTCGCAAAATCTTACCTAAAACCTCCTCGAATGTGAGACAAAAGTTTTCGGAAATGTAAAAAGATATATGCTTACGTGCGACTCGAATCAATCCTTTGAAGCTTCAGTAATGGCAAAATCTTTCTCACTTGGCATTCTGACATGAGGTCAGTTCTATTTAATTTTTCGCTTCAAAACCTTCGATTTCATTTAGGATGACATTCGCATTTGAGAAAACTCTTCGAAACAATTGCAAATTCCCATTGGCTGTTTGAAAAATGTTTATAATCCTCAATGGGATTGCGAAAACTGTTAGCGAGCTTTTTGCAATGCATGCAAAACTTTGTGCAATGCATGCAAAACTTTTTGATAAAATGTTTTGCAGTCCTCATTTGGAAAGTTTCCATCGAGCGCCAATGGCTCACAAGTGCGCTCGTTAAATTTAAACTAAGCAAGCCAAACGATAGACTGATATGTGCTCGCTTAACGCACGATTGTGTGCTGTGCGATGACATGAATAGAGTGCATGGGGCGACATGCAAAAAAAGCTTGCTGCTTATGGGATGTATGCCCAAACGAATCGATTTAATTCAAAAATTTTCTCTCTTTACGCTTCGTATGGGGCAAAAGTGCACAATTCAGACCCGTCCACAACTCGTAATGCACTTTCTTTACGCTTCCAGCAAACTTACTCACAATTAATTATCGCTATAGAGTGTGTTCACTTCGTGGAGTATTTGTTACTGACGATCGCAACCTCATGCAGACAGCATTTTAAAAAAATGGGGGAGAAAAAGAGAGAAAAAGAGAAGGATCAGAGCTACACAACCAGCAGAAATACCCTTCGGGCTTCGGAGCCCAAATATAATTGCCTCGTTCTTAAGCGAAAGCTAATGCTGAAATAGAATGAGCTTCAAGATACGAACCCTAAATAAATGTTTATCCTCTTGAAATGATCCAAATCGCAACTCTCATTAAAGGAATGAATGTTGTCGTTTTACTTACACCATACACGCGCACCCCCTTTCCCCCTCTCTCCCGACAAGTTTTGCGTAATTTTCCGAAATCTCATATTTTGTGCCGCTACTTATGGTTGAAATAAGGAGGGGAGGGTGGCCAAGAGGGGCAAGGAAGGTGACTTATACGTTTAATAAGCATCTATTACGGGCACGGCAGCGCAAGCCAACAGCTTCCGGAAAGTGTGTACCAATACGGCAAGCTTCCAAATCAGCCGCCGAGTTGCAGAGCAAAATTTAAAAAAACGGTGACAGCAGAAACTGTCATGAGGACTTTTAGGATTTCATGAATGTAATAAGCACTTTCAACTATCGAGTGTCTAAAGGAACTAGAAGGTCAAAGAAAAACTCCCGACTGTATCACAATTCAAAAAAAAAATTTGGAGACACCATCGTTCGGAAAACCTGAACAAGTCTCCAATCCCCCTATGACATTACTCATTAAGTTATTCAGTGGAAGACAGTACATGAGACTAATCAAAAGGGTGTTTATCGAAAGTCAATGGAGGGAATTTAAACAGGTTTTTGAAAAAAATTAAGCGGTAGTAATACAACATATAATTACCTTAAATAAAACCCCCTCCCAACAAATCGCGAAAAAAAAAAAGCTCTTCACCTGAATACAGACTTCCAGTCGATCACACTCCTATTATGACAAGTGTTTCTTCTCTAGCAATAATTTCGCTATACTGAATCTTCTATATAGATCCACTTCCGACAGCTATGATGATTACGGTCCTCTCTTAAATACGCAGTCTTTTCCTCTGAAGCTTGTGAAAAAATAAAATCATTGGAAGCTCCATTCCAGCTAATATGGTAACGCTGAAGAGAAAATACACAGAATGCAATCAACCTTTAAGTCGGGCCAATTCGACTTGCTGCAAAGCTTCGTTAGCTGCGCCACGTTGTGATTCGGCTTCCTTCTGACGTAACTGATCCAAAGCTGCCTTCTTTAAAAAAAAAAGTTCGCGCATAATGCTGAATGAAGCAGCATAAAACACGGTCTCTTGTTTCTGCTCACTTTTTCATTTTTTAAAAGTTTTAAAAGTGTCTACACTAATCCTGTACATCAAACACTGCATTAAACTATCATCTGCAAATGGACGGAAGCAAATAAGCGTGATCTGAGTGCTGCATTGTGGCCGAGGTCTTGAGAAGGAAGTACGTGACATTTGCTTTTAGTGCGCATTGTCAGTGCACATATCAGTGTTTACAATCATTTCTCTACACCATCCAATATCTTTCCCATCTCTGATCGCATCGTAGCACCAGCATTCCAAAAATAGTTAGAAAAAACTAGAATCAGATTACGACGACATCTGACCAAAGCATCAGTTCGTTGCAAAGTAACAAAATCGCAATTAGAAAAATCGAGAACAGCCAATTTTCCAACCTTCTAGATAGGACTGCTATCACGATTTAAGTCTATTCTATTTCGATAGGAAGACCTAATTTGCGATTTACTTAGGGATCAAAGCATGATCGGCGTCGACTACAATCAGTTCAGTCTGCTCGCTCTTACTACGATGAATTTGCTGTGAACTCAACGTCTCGTTGAGCGGAGTCATTTCTATATAAACACCACTAATATTCAAAGCTGCCACATTTTATACACCATTACGAAAGTTAGCAGCAATCACCTCCACCATTTTTGACTACAAAAAAAACTTTGAGACTAAGTGGAACATCTTGGAATGAATTATGCCATATTTACTTTGTTTCGATGAAGCTGCAACTTTTCGACGAGCTTCTCGTTCATTATCGATGCAGCGACCGCCTCACCAGCCACGCTGCCCAATTTCGCTAGCTCTTCTTCCACCTTAAAATTTCACTGTCGATTATAGCAACTGTCAACATACCGACAAAATTAGAATTAAAAAACGCTGAGGTTTTCAAGTCATCGTGAATATACAAATGATGTTCATCGGGAAGTTTACAGGCAAAAGGAGAGGATGAGGGGAAAGCAGTGAAAAAATACAGGTCGAGGCAGTGATCAAAAAAAGCTGACAGTCTCATAGTTTTAAAGGGAATTTTTAAAAATGGAAATGAGAGTTACAGAATTTTGTATATTCCATATCGAAAAATTTTGCCCAAACACATTATCGAATCAATTGAATATTTCATTAACTACTGTCATTTGCGCTTTCTCTTTTCCGCTTCATAGAAGAACCACCATCAAACCTTACTGCGTTCGTAACATACCTATACGTCAAAAACAAATCACAGAAAGGTCCACTTTTGCTCCGTTAAACGCCATTTGAAAATATACTCGAAAAAGAAAACGATACCTACATGTTCAAGTCAAACCTTCCGGTGAAACAAATTGCAGCAGATATTAAATATTTCAAATTTCTGTGCGACGCCTTTTCTAATCTTGCCCCTTAAAAATGGGTTTTATTGGGAAGTTTTCGAGAATTTCAATATAATTTTAGCGCCACTATACCTAAACTGAATGGCGGCAGCGTGTGTATGTGTACGTTTTTGTTTGTGGCGTGTATGTGCGATGCGTGTGTGTGGTGCGAGTGTGTGTGCGTGGTGTACAGTGCGTAGTGCGTGCGGTGTGTGTGATTAGTGGTGTGTGCGGTGTGTATACGACGTTTGATCAGTGGTGTGTGTGTGTGTGGTGTGGTGTGGTGCGTGGCGTTTGGGATGTGCGTGCATGTGCGTGTGTGAGGTATATGTTGCGTGCGTATGTGTGTGTGGTGGGTGTGGG
>JPKZ01000186.1:117599-143735 GCA_000803305.1 Toxocara canis | reverse complement strand
ATGTCTGAGCGGGTAACCTTTTGCATATGTAACGCACAGTGGTCAAAGTCTTAGGTCAACGCATGTATGACATACAAAGAAACAGAGGAGGGTTTGAAACAGTAGTTTTTCACGTCAAATGCAGTGATAAAACAGAAAAGAAAAACCCTAAAATGTTGAGCGTAAATTCGGCGAATAAATCTGCTAACGTATGAAGTCAATCGCCTTTTTGCAGACAAAATAATTAAAAGGAGAAATAAATATAAAAGTTCCGTTCTAAAAATTTTCAGATAATTTCAGCTAAAATGGAATCGACTCGTTTTTATCAATTTCGCTATTCCCATAAGTCTTCGTCAACATTAACAAAATTTGCATAAGCCGATAAAGTTCTGAAATTTAAAAAAGATAAAAATTTCGCGAAGAGAAATTGTTAAAAAGTAATAAATAGCTTAGTTGAAATTAAAAGTTTAAAAAAAGTGTAGTAGTACCATATAGCGGGACTAAACGTTCAAGTTCCAAAAAAAAAACGAAGAAATTTTTCAAGAAACTGAAATAAAATGAGAGGATAAAACATGATGCCGAAAACAAAAAAATAAAAACGCGATGGTGGGGGGGGGGGGGGGGGGGGGGGGGAGGAAAGAGGGTATAGAGGAGATGCACCGCGCCTCACTGCTCGCTTATCATCGTTATACACGCACGCAAAACGAACGCTTCGTGCACAAACACGCACGCAACACACAAACGCTGACGTACAGCCAGCCGACTGCATTCAATCCGCTTTTATACGAACCGAGACTAACCGCCCACTTATCAACTAGAATGGCGCCAATAGTAAGCCTCCCCCCCCCTCCCCTTTTTTAAACCTTGAGATATAGATAAGAATAGCTTAGAGGCATCAGCATTCGCACTAATTCATCTTTAAAATACATATACCTCCATCAAGATATTTTGCACGAATTAGATCGAAACCAATTTGTACACGCTAAGTCGATCAAGTGTAGGTCGATCAAATATACCTCAACGATCAAAAATATCTTAATCCCAGGCCCTTCATATTAATTTAATAGTCATTTAAGACGTTTGAGACCTATGAAATGAAACGAAATGAGTACGAAACGAGTACCCCGTCGAAGTGGGTACTCCCACGGTAAACCAGGAAGGTACACCCCCTCTGTACTCAGCAAAAAAAGACTGCGATGACGGAATTGACTCCTGTCCCATTTTAAAAAAAAAGAAAGTCGTTGGCTCTATCCTCAAGGACTGAAAAAATATGTGATGGTTGATGAAATCAATTCACTATGCGTTAGTAACATTTCACAAGTTACAAATAACGGTTACAAAATTCGAGAATGAGACGAACAATCGCACCATAAAACTCAATACAACACTGCTGCCACCACAACCCCAACGTTCCCAAGCACATCGCTGCATCCATTCTACCCCACACACCTGTGCACTCTTAGCTCATTTATTACAAACACCGCAAAATGCGTATGTTTAATCGTAACAAATTTTTCACTACAGAATACTTTTTCTTTTTCAAACATATTATATTTTCTTATTCAAACTGACTGCATTAGAAGAAATTATACGAAAAATTTGTGACGTAAACGATTTTTTAGGCGAATTATTAATCGCCCATCCGAACGTTTGCAAACACAATTCGTTGTTAAAAATGCCATTGTTAAGTATTTAAATGCGCTCATTGTTTATTATCGCATTGTTTCACATCTATGTACAACTTCGCGTAAAAACTTTACCTAACAATCACAGGGTTGCAAACACTTCGAATTGCACCCAATTCCACTTGTATGCAATATTTTTTGCAATAATGATCTTTTTATATGCAATAAATCTTACTTTTCGCGTCGGAAAATCCCCAGTAAACTTTTTGTTTTGTTTTGTTTTTTTGTTCGAAGGAGGGACGATTATTCAAAAGGTGGATTTCATTCAACGTTATACAATCATGTTTTATATATTTCAACGTTATACAATTATGTGTTATATATAAGATACTTATAGACTTATAAAAATTGCATTCTTCACATCTGTTCTTCGTCGTTTATTTATTGTGCACTCGCTTAGCCAAAGAGAAGTAGGTGAATGCGGATCGGTTGCACCCGAAGTGAAGATAAATTCGTATGGGACGTGTTCGCTTGTAACCTTTATTATTGCACCGAATATGCAACAAAAACGTTTTTGATCGCTTAATGTGTGCCTTAAGTGATTGGCAAATTCGCAGACTTTTGTGATGTTATCGCCTACCTTTTTTAAATACTTTTATTGTCGCCAAATCAGCTCATCCGTCCCTTTTTTTCTTTTGGGAATGGAACAATTCCGAAAGAGAGCCACCGCCAATACACATACATTCACACACATATACACATAAAGAGATGATATACACCGCATTTCAGCAGATAACAACAACAAATTTAACAATTCTTAAGAAACAATTCAAAAAAATATAACAGTTTTTATGAACCTGATAAGCATTTGAAGGCATACGAGCGCTCCTCCAAGGATGGTGGAGGGAAGGGGGAAATCCACGTCGATTACAAATAAGGAAGATGAATCGTTGGCTGCCACAACTCCAACCCATTAATTAACTGATTAAAGCCCACATTAAATAGAATGAACGGACTACATCAACGAAAGATACTACAAAATCGGTGAACGATTTGTCGTATCTCAGATATCAACATTGCAACAAACAGCAATGGTTACAAACAGATTCACATAAAAAAACAATCAGTGCAAAAATCATCGAAAGTAGCACTACTTCTGAAAAAAACTGCAAAATGCGCACTTTTTTCACCGAAAATAATATAGGACAGGTATAACACAAATCGAACCTACGATAACACAAATCATAAATCGTATAACACAAAAAATAACACAAATCGAGCCGGTGAACAACTCCAGCCATACATTTTTACGAGATCAACACAGTTTAAAATAAACTCGAAGGAAAGAGCATAAAGATAATCGACGGGAAAGATAAAGGAAGTCAGTGAAACTCGTACGCATACGAAGAGAGTTGCTTGATAGTCAACGAAATGGTCTGCGAAGCGACAATCCGTTTCTCCACTTTTCTCAATCGTTCGGCAATCCAAACCGCCATTACGTGTTGGCACTGAAATTACCATCTTTTAAGCCACTGAAAAAAACGACCCACAATAAAGAACTTACAACATCGATTGCTTATTTAGCTAAACATTCGTCGAATTATTTACGATTTCAAACTATTAATTACTATTTACTTTTTTACTAAGTAAGTAAGAAAAGTGATCCAACGTTCAATTATTTCTCATTTCAATTATCCAACGACTTCTGATCCAACACTGACTAGCCGTTTCAATAATAGACATAAAGATGACATCCATAAAAGAAAATTCGCAACAAGACCAGAAACCTGTTGCTGGTCATAAATAATTACAAACAGCGGAATAACTAATTATTAATAATAGAACCTCTAGCATAACTTTCATGACTACACTCGGCACTAACTTGGGATGCCTAATCTACTTCTCCATGAAGAGCGACCACCCATATATTATACGGCTGGGAAATTAGATAAGATTTCGCAAACTGAGAGTTGTGGTTTACAAAATAAATATTATCTTGTTCTGGTAGTATTTTGTAAAATATCTATGTAAACTGAAGCTGATGACCTATAAAGTTGGCGGCTGATTTCTCAACAATCTAAGCGTTCGTAAACCAATATTTCCCTAAACGATGACCATATCCGATGTCAATCCGTAAGCTGATGCCTTCAATCGAACCATATGTCACTTGGTGCTTGAAAACAATAGGAAAAGAACGCACAAGAAGGCACCATTTTAAACAAACAGAAACAACGACCGTGCAAACAAGCAAACGAATTTTTATAAAAGCGTAAGTGTTACGGCGGAAGTAAAAATAACCGTGAGGCGAATTTGTAAGCGAATAGAGAAATGAACGGAGAGCACATGCACCATAGACAGCTTGCATGCCGCTTGCAAAGCCGCATACACAAACAATACGCACGGCCAAAATCAAATGAATGCATGCACAGTTAGCACATAAGATGAGCCATCAAACATCAACATTATTTTCATCTCCATATAGATTTCCCCATGGATCGCTGTCACTGTGGATGCAAAGTCGTTGCTCAATTTAAGGTCCTTTCTCCACAGATGAAGGGACCGGCTTACGGCACTTCTATCTAAAGGACCGCACAGCGTTTTACTCATACACCCTAATATCCATTGAAATAAGCCTCAATATATCCTAAGCAATGGACTTTTTTAGAGACTAAATAAAGGAATAAAAGGAGGGGAAGACTGCATTAAATGGCCTCTCTAAGGCAACCGAATTCAAGCGTAAGTTAAATTTAATGAAAATCGACAGGAAGTGGATGTATCCAAAAAAAGGAAACTGAATTCGAAAGGGAGGGCGACCTGACCTGCACAAACTGTTCGCCTTAGTTGAACGACTGAAATTAAAATGGGAACTGTGCTTTCCAAAAGATGTTTACGACAGTCAACAAGCAAATGCTATATACCCAAACTGGTGCGCGAACTTCAAAGCTCTTATACAATTTCCGGCAGCCGTCCTTTCAGGGCAACAGTCAAATTAGGTTTTCGGTTCTCCTTAATAGATCACGCTTCCAGCCATCCTCAATAGCTAATAGCAACAAATTGGGATAAGAGACATTATACTCTCGCCAATAACAATTTCACATCACACAACTACTGTCTACTATGGCCTGATTTCGAACTTGCAGCGTTGTAAAAACAAATGAATCTAAAACTTTAAAATTATTTAAGATAACGCTACGAATTAGTGGAATTCGGGCAGTTAATGACGTAACCGATTTGCGAAGGCATTCGGAGCCTTCCCACGTTCCCATTCAACATTTCAGAGGTCCAAGAGAAAGGAACACTGGATTAGCAACAGAAAGAAATAAAAGTGCTGAAGATAACTTACCCGCCCTCCCACGAGAAGAATTTGCATTTGGTCGGATCTGTTCTGAGCTTCTTACAGGTAAAAAACCAGCGACCACGGTTCGGACCCTGCAAGTAAATATCACAAATGCGCCCTCTTCTTAATACGACGATTCAATCAAGCTTTCTGGTTCACATTTCACCCACACACAAATGCTTCTACATATCGCCTCGATAATCCTTTTTATCGCAAAAAAAAAAGATTTTTAAGTAAACGATACGATCACTACCATTACAAAACTACTTAATTTAAATACAGGAAACAATAACACTACACAAACGCAAATATGGGCTGTCTGGTTATAATATGTATGTACTATATAGCTTACCTCTTTCTTGACCTGAAGGCGCATAGCAGGCTCCCCGCAAAAACACAGTTTTGCTCCAGATGAAGTTCCATTAGTTGTCGCTGCATTTCCTTTGTTGCCATTAGCTTTTGCCCGCCTCGGAGGTTGACTCATGTTTACTATCGACAATTCTGCAACAAATTCCCGCCGAATGCCACAAACTTCATGAAACTTTCTTCTGTACAGTGAAAAGAAACGACGAGGGAACTATATTTGTTGAATACTTTCTGACATTCTCCATGTCCAATCATAATGATGCCGACTAGTTCACCTGCTCTCATATCGGCACCAAAGATTCATAAATCATTAGCACGTGAATATAAATACAACATTTGTTTCACCATAAAGCTCCTCCTGAATATTAGATAGCTCGAAAAATCTACATTCACAATCCCACGAAATACCTTGATAAAAACCTTTAAACCTTCCTCCCCACAAACATAACCCCTACAGAACAGAAAATTCCTCTCCTTTGGCCACAAAAAAATGAAGCCCACTCGAACAAACGCCGTTAATAACGAATCGTTCGAAATGTTATGAAATGCAAAACCCTCAGCAAAAAAAGCTCACGATTGAGAAGCTCGACATCTCTCACACTGGTCGATGCTTCCTCTGGCTCCTCATTAGCTGGTGCGTGACTCCTCGGTCTACCTCTTCCACGAGTTGAAGCTGCATTCCCTGCTCTCCCCCTTCCCCTGTTGGAATTGGCTGCTGTTCCTTGGCCGCGACGACGAGTTGGTGGAGGAGCCGGTGGTGGACCACCAGAATCATCATCTGTAGAAGCTCGACATCTCTCACACTGGTCGATGCTTCCTCTGGCTCCTCATTAGCTGGTGCGTGACTCCTCGGTCTACCTCTTCCACGAGTTGAAGCTGCATTCCCTGCTCTCCCCCTTCCCCTGTTGGAATTGGCTGCTGTTCCTTGGCCGCGACGACGAGTTGGTGGAGGAGCCGGTGGTGGACCACCAGAATCATCATCTGTACTACCTCCGGTTACGACAGGGAACGGATCTTGAGGTCCACGTCGAGCACCTTGTTGCTGACTTGCATTCAAATATTCTCGAAAAGCATTTGAAAGCATTGTCACTTTCACTTCCGTTTGTTCGAAAATGCGCTGATATCGCGAGATTTGTTCCGCAAGCACTTCGTCCTTGGTACTAAAAAAACTGGCTCGAGTGGAACTTTTATAATTAGAACAGCATTTCATGGATTTAGCAGTTTCTAATCATTGGAAGAATGCCTGTAACATATAAGCGTGAATGATAAACACATACTTTGTATAAAGCGCATCACGAAGCCTCGGTTACAACACTTACAGCTTACGGGTTACCTGACAACCTCGACTGATAGCTATGTGTTCAATATTTGGACGGCATGTGATACAAAAAAGGAAATGGAAAATTGCGAGAGAAAGAAAAGGGTGTTTAAATGTGAGATCATTAAGGCAACCTTTTAAAGAAGGCACAATTACTGCAAGAAAAAAAAGAACAAACGATTTCTGACCGCAAATACTGCTAGAAATATCATGCATGTCACATAGGCTCCCCATCCAAACAATGTTCGGCTTTTCTTTGTCACTAAGAAGAAGGAAGCTGATATGAGAATCTCTACGTTCAACAAGAACATGATGTGTTAAGGGATTTGAAACTGCTAAATACCGTACCTCCTCGAACAGAATCTCTGGATAGTCTATTCGTCATGAGATATCGTTGTATACCTATCCGAGGAACGGGTTCCACTGTCCATAACATCCGGGAGGCAAGATTAGATATATAAGGTTCTCTGCGATGCAATCGAAGAGAAATTCACAACAGTGAGGGTCTTATTCTTCGGGATATGTTCAAAGAGGCATTTTAGTATTCTAAAATTTAACAATCCCTTCTTCAGCTGATAACTGCTTAACCTCGTGATTCATGAGCTAATTCTTGGTCGAAAAACAAAAGCCAAAACATCAAAACTGCCGGACCGTTGGCCAAGGCAGATGAGTTTGAGCTGCGATTCGAGATCTGCTCTCATATGTGGTTTACTCATCGCATAACCCATACGATCATAACCGTCGACAAGTGCCAGTCCCAAATAGCCAGGCACAAAACGTTTCTCGTTATTTAGTGCCGCATAGCGTCGCTGTTTGATTGTTTCTATGTGTTCCGCATGTGTCGCATCCGTCCCGATACCATATTTATCCATTAAGGCGATTAGATCAGCTAGAATAAATGAATAATAACCAAAAGTAATTAAGCACACAAATGACGATTGCTATACTTGGACACGACTGTTTAAGCGTTTCCGTACTTTACAAATTGACTCCATGAAAAACTGGATTTTCAGTTGATGCAAGCAAATCAGTACGCAAATATTCTGGCGTACTGATGGGCGAACACTGCCGTCTATCTTACGTTTGGAACCATCTCTTCAATCATGGGATTAGACATATCAGATCAGAGGAATAATTTGCCACATTAGACCAGAAGAACGATCGGCAAGATCAGATCAGAGAAACAATCAGCAATTTCAGTCATTTTAAGCGACGTTCCTTCCTCCACAGTTTAAACGCTCATTCGTTCCCTTTATCGCAAACATAGTATAGCAATCTCTCGAATAAACTTTTGGTCAGAAGCAATGAATAAACCAATCACTCAATAGCAATTTTTTTTAAAAAAAAAAGCTTTCTTCAGTAAGTAAAACAAAGTTTCCGTAACGTTTCTCAATGATACCAACTTTTCCTCTTACGTGCATTATGCTCCTTTAAAACCGTCGTCCGCTAGAAACTGATTTTTTGCTCACCCTCTTGGGGCTTTTTATCTAATTCTACTTCCTAAATGTCCAACGAATAAACTGATCTAATTTTTAATATTTGCTAGTCAACGGAAACTACAGTTTGCAGTGCAAGAAATGTTTCAAAAACGTAAAGAATTATCGCGTTTCGCGTAACATCACGATTCTGTAATTTCCTTCACAGTTTTCTTTGAAAAAAACATCTTAAAAGCACAAAGAGAAAAACCAGATATTGATGGGTTGGTGTTAGCATGCGATTCTTCGGCAGCCGGAGGCCTCTAAACGACTGTTGGGCGCTATTCTGTGATAGAAATTAGTGGCTGACAGCTCAAATATTTGGCAAATGCGCGAATGCTTACCTTCACTAAGCAGTGGTGGCGGCTGAGTGTGACCTTCATTCATGGATACCTTGCAGTCGTGCAATAATTCATTTTCGCGGTACTGTGGCAACGACTTGTCGCCCCATTTCTCGTACTTATATACCTTTAGGTAACCAAATTCTTCGATCACTAAGCCTGTCGCCGTGAAATTTTCACCGCCCATCTCTATCTAAAATAATTACCGATCGCTCAAAACAGCCTTTTAGTACAAATCTTAGCTCAAGTCCGCAAAGCTTCGACTCCCTCCGCGATTGGGACTCCCTCTCCTTGCTATTTTCGGAAAAAACCAAATGCTGTTAAGCTCCCAAGATCCCCAATACGGCCTCTCGCTTCCAAAATTCTGCTGTAGCGGAAGCTCCTCTGAGCCAAAATTTCTACTTAGTCCCTCGCTCTCCTCTCCCCCTCCCCTCCCCCCGAGAGGACGATTCATCCAGTTAAGCTGCGGAGAAACCCTTCCTCTCGCGTTGCCCTTTCCAGCCCAAAAATTACACCCCGCATCCCAGCACGATGATTAATCTCATTACGTAGTGAAAGAACCCACCCACTGCGGGAGCCCCGTCCAGGAAGGACACGGCTGTGAATTATAGCCATTATCAAGTGATGTGCAGTGACAGCTTCATACCTCCCAACAGTCAAATCTGAATCAAATGGTAAAAGAAGGCTGAGATTATCAGCCGTATCCGGGACAACCCTACGCCCCCTATCCCTCGTTTTTCGAAAAAAGTCCAGCAAATTTTTATGTAGCAATCATGCATTCCAATTTTTCCTCAGTACCATTCTACATCATTTGGGCACGACCTTTCCCCATCTTCTTCCCTCTTCTAAGTCCACAGCACTGTGCAGAGATATTCCCAAACATAATCAAAACTGAAGAGAAATCAGTAGTCGTAAATGCGCTAAACCAAACAGTGACAAGCACCTGCACTTTGGTTTCCTGTCCTCTGGCATCAATCGACAAACATGCTAAGAAATGACGTACGACCAGCTCATAAACAGACCACTCGTATCCGACAAGCTCGTTGGGGGATGCGAACTTAAGCGGATGAATAGGCGGATGTGCCTCATCCGATTTTGTACCGTTACGTGGATTTGGACCGCGGTCCAATACCTAAACAGTTAGGGCAAGGTACTGAAAAAAAAAACAGACGCATTAGCCATATCATTACACAACCTTTCAAATTTTTCCTAGACTGGCAAGCTGTGCTTCGCTAAAAAGGTGCAAGCCAGTTCTCGACTGAGTTGAAGCCTTATCGCAATCGCATTTCTTATATCAAACGCTGTTCAAACAAAATTTTGTTGAAATAGCGCTTGCACACAGGCACCACTTCAAGAAGAAAAATTGCAGAGAAAACCATCAATCCCCCCCTCCCCCATTCTGCCTTTTCAGTTCCGCATCCGCAGAACGAGATGTGTTCACAAATCTGCAACTCTTTTAATCTCATCGCTTTTTAGATCTCTGCCTTAAAACTACTTGACGTTTCATCGGTTTTCGATCGCTAAAACCGCTTTTGTTTTAATCAATTTTAAAAAGAATTTAAATAGCTAAATGTTAGTCGAAAAACAGTACAACAGTTTTTCGCATAAACAGAACGTGTTTAAAGCACAGACGAGCCTACAAGCCTGCATCAGACCCTAGTGAAGACGGTGGCGCTAGAATTGGCACTATGATTTATTACAATTTCCTAAAAGAAAGAAGCAAAAAAATTATTCAGAAAGGGGGTAAAAAAAGAAAATAAGAAAAGAAGTCATACGTAGGGGAAAGAGAGAGAAGGAGAGTTGGAAGAGGGGAGAAGTGGGGAGAGAGTAAACTCATCTACGACTGAAAACACAATCTGAATTAAGCCAACGACCGCACTGACCTCTTGGGCGAATTCACCCCATTCTGCGTTAGCTGTTTGTTGCTCGACAAGGGGACTCAAATCCAAATTCGACGGAAATTTATTAGTCTCGGTACGCGGATAAGAAATAAAACCTGGAAATTCAATTGAAAAACAACATAGACACAAACAACTCATTTCAAAATCGTAAAGCGAAATCATACAAAATGAACATTCATTACTACTAATAGTAACTGATTTTCAGATCATATGCATAACCAGTTTCGTGGAACCACCATAACCCGCCTGTTAAATTACATTTTAGTCTAAAACAATAACCCTTTAAAATGCCTGACGTTATATTCAAGTTAAAAAATGCGGCAAATTGTTTTAGAGGAAGATTTTTCGCAGTAAGCAAAATAATTTTTTACCTCGACTGTAAAGTTTTTCAGCAACCGCCATCGCATCTTTGGCACTCATGTGAAGTTTTCTAACAGCTAATTTTTCGAGCTCGATCGTATCCAAAGCGGTTGGTCGCCATTTACTTTTCGGCTTCTGTTTCACTGATATCACACGCGTTTCATGCACTTTCTCCTCGCATGCGTCCAATAAAATCTTCAATTTACTCCGTAACTGTCAGTTCGTTAAATGCACATTCAAAGAGAAACAAATGAAACGCGAAAGGCTCCTCGTCGAGTCAGCTTCATCTTGGGATCGTTTTAAGGGCCAGTGATCGTTCTGGAGATGTACGCGTTGTGAACACACGATTTCTCCACGCACTTAGCTTACGTATACTGCTTTATTAGCAAAGTGATGTTGAATAAAGAAAAAGAAATAGTTAGGAAAAAAACAAAAAATATTAAATTCAAGTTAGTATCGAAATGGTAAATGACTTTTAGCTTTTGGCTCGATGATTTATGAGAGGATATTCGCAAGATTCCAAGAAAATACAAATGTTATAAAACCAAAAGACGCAAATAAACTGAAAAACTGAAAAAAGAAAATTTCAGTTTTGTCTTAACTATGCTTCTTTTATAAACAGCAGCGTGTCTATGCTTCTTGCCTATCTGTTACCATATAATACAACATAAATACGACATTGTAAAACGCATTGAATACATAAAAATTATATGAATTATGTAATCTCATAAGGTTTTCTTCAAAGCAGCAATAACTTTAGGCCGCAGCTTGCAAAATCGATTTCTAGCTGCAGTTGCCACTGATCACGAAAAAAAAAACTAACTTGGAAAGAGAGAATGAGACAAAGAAAAGAATGGGAAAAAAATGAGAAAACGAGATGGCAAACTGTCAAAGCTGAAAGTTGGAGTCACAATCAAATCTGGAAAATGGGAAATATTTACATGTGAGGAGAGTGAGCAGAGTGGGACAGTAAATTCACCTACGCATTGGAGTAATAGTTAATGTGAAGCCCATAATGACCTGTACCCTCACCTGTACAACATCACGGTCGAAAAGTCGCACTCTGTCCCACTCGAAAACAACATCAACACCTGCACGACGATGGCGCACGAACAATTTCCAAAACGATTCGACGACGAATTCTTGAATCGCCTTGAAACGCTCCACAACGAAGCCCAACGTTGGGAACTGACACGACCCATAGCTGACGATATCTTTGAACTCGCGAAAAATACTTGCAAAATTGTTACTGCAATTTCAAAAAAAATGTATTGAACGCTGGGACAATTTCAAATGAAACAAAACAAATCTCTACTGCATAATTCTAAAAAAAGGCTTCTCTCTCTTACCTCAGGGCATGGGAGCTCTATCTGACAGCACTATACAAAATCAGGCGAAGCGACAGGTGCGCATGAGTGGCGGATCGGCTGACAAATGATGATTTGCTACCATGACGAGAAAGGCTCTTCATAAAACAAGTCGCGAGCTTCGCATACGATCGAGTATATATGTATTGTGTTCTTATAAATTATATCACAATAAAGACTTTATTAAGTCGCAATCTTTCGTCCGATAAAGCTTGCCGAACCCAGATCTTGATAAAAAGCATGAAAGCTCGAAACAAAGTTTTCTTATTATTTTGCATGCCCTCACATAGCCGGCAATCAAATTAATAAAACCCAGCAAAATGGTTATTAAAAACACCACAAGAAGAACATTCAAATCAGTCCACAGCACAACCAAGCATCTAACGATGTTTGCTCATGAGCCCCTTCTGTCCTTACCAACTGCAGTAAGAATATCTCCCAAGTCAAAATCACTAAGATACGTACCACTCACTAATTTTCGGCCCACGACCGCCGAGCGGCGGCCATTCGCAGCTATAATCGCAGCAGCCGAAGTTCACCAAGAAGGTGCAAAAAGCCATTTCCTGGTGGAACTTAGAGTGTTCCCCCCCCCCCCCCCCGCCCCCTTGAGGGGACGACGGAGGTCCATGTGTGGTCAGACCCACCAACTCTGTGGGCTAGTCAGCATCACTAGATACGCATCTGTCTCATAGTAGTGAATGCCAAAAGCAATGAGAACAGAGCACAAAAGAAAATACCGTAAGTGCAGTGTTTGCAGACGAGTGAATGCTGCGCCGATCCTCAAGTCGAGCTCCGACCTGTAATTTAGAAAGCCATGAAACCATTATTTGCGAGATATCGAAACATATCCCCATTACCTTAGATAAAGCATTTTCCTTTCTCGACGTACATGAAAAAAAAGACCGCCCCTCCCTTCAGAGTATTCCGGACTTACGTGCTGAAAAACACAAAACAACAAACGCTGAAAACAATACCTTCCTTCGAGTATCTCGCCTTCCCTTCGTCCTCATTGTCCAAAAAACGTCGAACAAAATCGCCCTACCTTCAGATGCGGTGTGTTCGAGATATTCTGGCACTTTGCGAGCAAATCACTTTTAATAGTTTCTTTGCCCAAAAACTTCAACTAATCTACCGAGAGAGAATGCTAGACATATCATGAATGCTAGCGAGTGTGAACAGTTTCGCCGCTTCTAACGAATCTGTGAGAGAAATGCTTATTGCTAGCTGCTCAAGCGGTAATTATTTCCCGAAACAATCCTCCCGTTGCTAAGAATCCCAACTACATCATTCCTTTCCTTCCCAACACACCCTGCCGCTCTTCCAAACCTATGTTTTTATTTTTAAGTCTAGGATATAAGACATTCTCGAGTATGATCCATGATGAATCCCTAAAAATCTGCATATCTTTGCTCCCTTACCAACTATGGCAGAAAAAAGTGCACCATATGAAAAAAAAGTGACTTGCCTGCATTCCACGGCATCGACCACTCGGTCATCAAGTCGGCCAAGATTATTTAATGCTCGCCATATTGCCGCACCGGTGATCTCCGAGAATCGCGCTCTATACACCGGCATGTTCGGCTTTATACTCAAACAAACGCTTGCCACCTCTGCGCCTATACCTTCACCCTCTCGATCGCAATCCGTCCATATCACTAATACCTAAATTTAAATGTATGGTCGCCGGTAACTTTGATTTAGAGCGCAACTGATCTATTCTACTGAGCGACATCCCAACTATAACGCTGACTTACCACACAACCTAGACTTACGTCTGTAAGTCACCATCAACAAGATCATGAAATTCTCAAAGTTGCAGCGATTAATTTCCAGTGTTTTGTTCGAACTGATTCTAAACAGAAAATGAAACAATATCGCATCAACCTCACCGGCTATTCGCCGCTTATATTGCCGCTTCTCTAAAGCGGGCACATTCTTTACAAACAACACAAAAAATTTCACTTTTGAGAGGTGGCAAAAAAAATATATAGGCTAACTATTTTAAAAATGATGCAAAAAATATGGTGGCAGAAGTGACAAAACAATTACAAATTTTGCTTTGAAATACATAGGTGAACCGTTCAATTTATGCGACGCCTGATTATACGCTTCCAACGTACCAATACTGAAATAATCTGCGAGCAACAGCCTCATTAGCTCAAGTAAAAGACTGCATGCGATCATGCCCCTTTCCCGTTCCCTCTGTTCTATCCTCCTTCCGTTGTCTGATATACAAGCTTACTACTGCGAAAAAAGGAAAATGCGAAAACAAGAAACTACCGTTCTTTTCAAACCTATCTTTCAGGATTAGCAGTATTCATAACCACCTTTCCCTTTCCACCCTTCCCCTAAGGATAAGCAATTTTCTTTGCTGGAATGATATCACAGAAGACTAAAAAGCAACAAAACAAGAAAAGGTGAGGATGGGAGAATGGCTTAAGCACGATAATATATATTTCAAAAAACAACAAAATGTACTTGCACATACATCCGATCTTCGACTTTCCTCAACGAGAGTCTCTCGAATCGGTTCCATGCCAGAAATGACCCCCTTGATGACCGGTGCGCTGAAAAGACTTGCCATCGGGGTTTCAGTCCATGACTTGTAGGCGTCCGGGAAACGGTGTTGAAGTAAGTGCCCGGCCACACTTGTCATTGCAATCGCGCAATTCGATTCATCTTCAATCAACACAATATCACACTTTAAAATAACATTTATTTTTTTCATTTACGCCATTACAACACATATAATCACGTCTACAGCACCAAACTACAATAATTCTTTGCTTGAGAGGACGGCAACTGTCCACCGCAGTTGTACCTTTTGAGCGTTCAACAATGCAACCGGACACGATAGCAGCTGTTATTCAGGAACAAAGTAAACCGATTAGAAAACTGCCTCGGATATAAAAGGCGAATCGATCTGGTCATCTGAAAATCGCAAACTAACCTAGAACTAGCTACAACAATTTCGATGAAGGTCTACTTTCAACTTCGAATAGTTCTTTTTTCGCATTGGTTGCTTTTCGAGTTAGCTTAAATAAAGACTGCGGATTCACGGAGTCCAAATGATGGATGACTCAGAGTCAACAATGGAACAATTAAAACATATGACCTTGGCGGCCAGTCCACCTTTGCCTCAAACCTACCGCCCCTTCCTCCTTCCCTCGTACCAATTGCTCTTCTTGTTTTCGAATGATTCCCAAGCAACGTACAGATTACTCATCCTAATTCAGTTCAAAAAAACAGATTCTTCGAATTCTTATTTTGTGCGTAAAACCACGGCCTGAGCTAGGGTAAGATGCCCCACCTGTGGAGTAACACTGAACGATTTTGTTCAGAAAATAAGAGAAAAGAAACTAACTAAGGATGCTGGCAGTGAACTGATAAATTTTGTTGTATTTACTGCGAGAGTCACGTCTCGTTGAAGCACCCCTTGAAAGGATTGCAGCTATACTTTTTGCAGCATCGTTCTTCTCTGCGACAAACAAAGCTCGCATTGCTGCACGCCTCGCCCTGAAATCAAACTATCGCATTCCCTTCCCCCTATGCCGCAACTGCTCCACACGTGTCACACCCAACATCATGGATTCGGCTTTCGGTTGAATGTGATCCAAATCGACCATAACGAATAATCTTATGCCATAAAACCTAAACCGCATGTTTAAGAGAAAAACGCCATATGTGAGCAACATACACGAGCTTACCTCTTTTATCACCTCAACTTAACCCCAGCTGGAAGAAGGAGGTCGCAAATAGCACCCTAATTTCCAGCTGAGGTTTCAACAAGCACAAGGAAGCGAAAACAGTAGCGTAGAAAGAAGAAAAGAGGAAGAGAAAAGAAGCAGTAAAAAGGTCAAAAACAGATGCAGCCAAAAGCTGAAGTCGTATTCAAATTCTAAAAATGCGAGGTGGTAATCTCGCACACGGTGGGCAATCCCTTCCTTCCCTTACCTACCAGACCAAAATAATCTCTTTCCCTCTCTTCATCCTATATACCAGAAACACCAAATCAGAGAGAAACGACGATATCTGAACAGGAAGATGGTATCGCTGCATCGGTAGGCAGAACGAGTATTGGATCCAGTGCGCTCCATAAGAAAGAACGAAGAAAACGATGACTTCAGCTTAGCGGCCACAAAGGAAGACATAAGCAAAAGAACGCTTTTGATGAGGTAAATAAGCAACGGTGAAAAAGAAAAGACCGAACTAAGTGCAAATATTGTCGAAGTTTAATCGAGCTGTTATGAAGAATGAAAGAATGAAAATGTGAACAGCGGACATTCGGAGGGCACGAAATAACACAGACATGCAAAAAAGCATGCGACGGCACGAGCGAGCATGAATGAGCGCATCATCTTTCTTCCCCCTCCCCGCCCCCCCATCTCAATTGCGAACTGGCAGCTACAAACCAAACGCGACTATGAACTGAAGATAAAGCCCGCTCGAAAACGAAAAAATAGCATGAAAGCCCAAAGCCCAAAAAGCGTGTGGAAAAAAATAGATTAGACATCGAGATTGTTGAAAATGTGGAGGACGTAAGCTCAAAATTGCGCACTTTCTAATGCTTCGAGATCTGACCCGGAATAATTCTAGCAATTCGTCGAGAATGCCCTTCTCCACTATCTTCCTCGTTCCTCTACCAAACGTGTTCTGTACTGCGCTCCTCACAAATAACTAGATAAGTCGGGAAAAAGTTTCATCCTACGCGGGAATCCAGATATTTAAGCGACGGCTTCCAACATTTTTAGTTAATGAGCTATTCATGACTCACAAAGGTCATTCCGACAAAACTGATGCCAATACGTTCAAATACGTTTTCCAGAAAACTTACCGAATAAGATTTTTGCTGCCGAAGAACTGAAAAAAAAAGTTTTCAAACACATTTTCACTATGGGAGATTTATTTTCAGCCCCAACGCGTAAGCATCTCTCAAATATGGAACAAAAAACTGTCAAATCCAGGCAAAATTCATTCTAAAAGGCTAACGCTACACTAAGCAATACTAACGAGATTAAACAGAACCTACGTTGGCGGAGGTTATATGATGTAAACTATAGGCATTCCTTCCACTCTTTATGTGAGTCACGGTGGGCTATGCAATAAAATGAGCTTTAGCGAACAAAAATTCTTTAAAATTATAGTAGTAAAGAAGCCGGACTGGTTAATTACCCGCCTAAATCTCTCCCATCTTACTAAGTATGGCAAACTTAATGAAATTCCTCTTTTGCTGAACGTTCATTCCAGCTAGTATAAACGAAACGACACGGAAATATTGCGCTATTGTTAATGAACGTGAGAATTTTGTCGTATTCCGATTGGAAAGTAAAACTTTTATCCATTTTCAGTATTCCTCCGTCGGATCCTCCTCTCGCACCCCATAGCTTCCTTCGAATTTCAGCATAGTTTGATCAAAGTCCTTTCATTGCCAACTTTCCAATCTTAGTTCAGAAATTAAGCAAACCACGAGCCTCTCTCTTCTCTCCAAATACTGCAACTATGCGACCAAGAAAATGCCGCAACCGTTATTAATTCAACTCGATGATTTCAATAAAGTGGAAGACGACATTTTCATTGCATCACGCTTTAACTATTCTGCAAAAATACGATCCCACGGCCGAAGAGAGGAAGGGGAGGAAAGGTGGAGGGAACGAAGGGGAAGGCGAGCGATAATGCCTTTTCCATTACAAGCACGGTTCCTATCAATCAAAAAAAAACTAGCAACTGCTCTACAGGAAGTATAGTAGAGATTATGAAGGGCGACCAAAAATCTTCGTGACTATTCGCAGGTAAACTTATCTCAGTTAAAAACAAATGAAACTTACCGTTTTCCTGGAAAAATCCACACTGACAATAGTTTACTGATGGAAGGCAGCTGAACGTCGACTGCGATGGTAACGTCCCCACCTAAATATTACAAACAGCTTATTCCATTAGACAGCTCGTTTCGAGATAAAAGATACCTTGCATATTTTAATGGCTGACCAGCGCTAAGATCTGCTCGTTGATAACAGACACATCCAAGACCACCTTTTCAAGCGAGCGAATGGTGGCCTCGATTCCTCCAACCCCTCTTCCTTCCTCATCCACAGCTGTGAAAATTTACTTGCGTTTCCGAAGATTCCCACTTGACCTGTGCCATGTGAATGAGTGTGGGCTTGGCTCTCCCCTTCCCCACTCCCCACAAAACATCTAGCGTCAGCTCCCCAAAATCGAGTTTCATTTTGGCGCTAATACCTCGGACACCGCAGCTCTATTTAAAGGAAAAGTTGGCTCTTTTATGTCTCGCCATTTGTCGGCACACGAGAATTTCCATTCAAAAGCGGTTTTCTTCACATAAACTTTTACTTAGCAATAACGATACATGATTTTGGAGCCGCGCGCCTTTAAAGTTACTATAAGACCAATCAAAGCAATATCCAAAGATGTTCCCTACCTTATCCCATTTCAGATAATTCAACTAACAGTGGTCTGTCTACTGTGCTGAGAATATTCTTCAACGGCTCTTACTTGGTAAACCGATCGACCTGTCACAGGATCGGTGAGCAGCTTTACAGCGCCACTATCGGCCAATGAGACAGCCTCTAAAACAAAATCACCCAGTACGTGGGTAAGCCTGAAATAATGAGAATACTGCCTCATTTACTTAATAACTTTAAGATGCGGACACTCACGACACAAATCCACAAACACATCAAATCCTAACAATCGCACGTCAACCCATGCAGCGTCTTTATACACTGATCGCCTCAGGCGGGGATTTGAGTAAAATTTCCTTAACTGCATGCTTCAATTTCGCATTCGCAATAACTCAACTGCATAGCTTTCACGGTGACGAGAAAAAGTAACGG
This sequence comes from Toxocara canis, assembly GCA_000803305.1. NCBI lineage: Eukaryota > Metazoa > Nematoda > Chromadorea > Rhabditida > Toxocaridae > Toxocara > Toxocara canis. The sequence goes on along the minus strand of JPKZ01000186.1, from coordinate 124,815 downwards.
GAAAAAATGAAGCACTAAAAGAGAAAAAAGTAAAAAAAACTCAATAAGTATGTGCGGTAGCGATCATCAAATGGTGGCTGAAAATCTTTCGCTGTTTATTTGTGAGCGATCAATAACCAGAAATTACAGGAAAATTTACGAAAAGATGCCACCACTTAGACGATCAACCGCATTCACCTTGACAGCAGTGGATATACGATCAATCATACAACATCCAACACCTTGGAGATAGGGAGTACCAACCTCTTCCTCATCTACCCGCAACCCCCCCCTCGCTTGTGGGAAACACATCACAAATACGAGCTACCATGTATTGAAGTTTTCATAAGCGTCCAGAATTATCGGTTTTTCAGCGCGCGCAACTGTAGAAGCGTCTATAAGTGTCCGTTCCATTTGCTCATGGAAACTTGCAAGGGACGGATGAACTGCCTCCTCCTCTGCCCTCCACACATACCTGGCCTCGATTCTATCTCCACCGTCAGGAAGAATCATGCGCCAGCTCCAGCTCCAGCCTTGACTCCTGGCTTGCAAAAATTTGGCTCTAACTCCACCTCCGGTCACAGTCTTTCGAAGGCCCTTGCTCCGAGTTTGACCTATATAATTAACAGGCTTCGACTTCGACTCCAGCCTCAACCTCTTGGACATCCCCGCTCCGGCTCCTGCTTTCCAAAAATCTGTCTCCAATCTCGTTCCCGGCTCCCACCTCTGGATAGATGTGGTTCAACTCTGGCCTATATGATAACCTAACAACTCCAACTGCCATCTCCCAGATGATGCTTCGACTCCACCTTCTGAGACGACCTGACTTTAACTTCCGTTCCAGGCTTGTAAAAACTTGGCACAGAAATCTTCGGGAACATCTGGTTCCCGCTGCAGCTTCCACTTTCCAAAATAGCTGGCTTCGGCTGTGGTGATCAGAATGGTTTCATCGTCACCCTTATTTGGGGAAAAAACGACCGTTTCAGAATCAGAGGACCTTCAGGAACCCAAATCCTGCAATAATTTTCGTGATAGACGAGAAGATTTTTCAGCTCCGGAGCTTTTGCATCACCGCTTACAAACTTTTTTGCCCTTAACGTGGAAGATGAAGAGGTACACTGAACAGTTTTCACCTACTAACCTTGCAGAATGCACAATTTTTCCATATGACACTTTTAGAGCAATACGCGTTCGTTAGCCCAAACCTTACGATGCTGAAATAGCCTCGAACTGTGTGGTATATTTGGGATGTCTCACTTCACGGCTTTTTCTACCCTTTTTAGCCAAAGCACTGAAATTTTTAATAACGGAAAATCGAAACAAGCAAAAGTTAAGGAAGAGAACGCACGAGATTAGAACGTCCAAGAGGACTGAGCTGTTGTGGTCCACACTGTCAGCATGGTCCTCGAGTGAGGGAAACCGTGCGGATAGTTGTTGCAAGATAGTTTTCACGCGACGAGAAGCCAGCAATGCCTCCCTGCGGTCACTTTGCTCCCGTCCAGCTTGAACTCCTTCTGAATTCATCACTGCTCCCTCAACTCTAATAGACAGACACTCGTCCACTTCCTAAACGTGGTCGGTCAGGTGCTGGCATTCAACTCGAACCAGATCATTCTCGCCAAGTTGCTAAAGTCGCTGTGCCAAAATGGGTAGTCAGATGAAGTAAATTCTCCGTGTAATTTTTGAAAGCACGAGAGAACGGAGAGAGAAGCGCGGAGGGAAGGAGGCATACGGCAGGGCAGAATCTGTGCTGCACGAAAAACCTCCTGCGGTTCAACCGTTACAACGCCTGCTTCACAAAATTCCCTCCTTCCCCCCCCCCCCCCCCCCCCCCCCAAAAAAAAAAACAGTGAATGTGAGGTGTGAAAGGGTGGAATGCCCGTCACTTCGTCGCAGGACCCTAAATGCCTTTGTTAGACCACGATGACTATCACTGTAAAATCGATGCCTCCTATTCGAGCTGCACCTTCTAATGCAAACCATAACAACAGTTCAGTCAAGCATAAACCAACCAATACAGCAGATGCGGTAAAAGAAGCCGCACATTTGAAAAAAAAAATGCAATGAATCACTAAAAGCATTTTATACAGTTACCAATGAAATCAATAATACAACGAACTTCGATCAACATTTAACAATTAAAAGATAAAACTGTACACAGAACAATACATAAGAAATACAAATTGAAAAGTTGATACTCCACTGGATGAAATGTTCGAAAGTGGAAAGACTGTAGTGGAATAAACTCAAATATTAAATATGACGAGAATGATTATTCAACGATTTCGCAAAATCGTAAAAATTAGCAATATACCTATCTTCCGTTCTTTTTTCCAATCTTCTACCATTTACTTTTCGCGTTTTAAAAGGAATCACTTCTTGCTGCAAGTCTGAAAAAACAACTGGACAGGCCTTCCGACTCAGCTCACTGGGATTGCTTCCGGTTGTCTATCTGGACCAACCATTGACCGGAAAAAAAGTCCGATCCGATAAGGTTACGAAATCCTGCCAAACCCATAAAAAGTGTCATAACTTTAGACCAACATGTACAAGTGATTTTCAGGCACTGAACTGCGCCCATTAACGCGCACCGCTCAAAAGTTATTAATTAATCAAAGCCATCTTTAATCGAATTTCTTCGAAAACCACAAGAAAATATTATTTTTCCTTTCGGGAATTCGTCTTTTCTCAATACCAAAAACCTCAGAAAAGAAATACACATCCCTCCCCTTTGCAATAACATTAGCACAATACGGGCAAATATAACTGCTATGGATCTAGAGCTTATGAAGATAATGTGAGGTACTATTTGGCGTATCAACAAGAACGACGGTACGCAAACGAGCGACCGTAAGCTGATAGAAACAAAGTCAATATGCCCTTCAGCGCAGATGTCATATATCACCGCCTTAGGCTTCGCCGGCAGCGCCACACACTTAAGGTCAACTTAACTGGGCAACCGTAAACAATGCGTAAATATGCAGCTTCCTAAGCACTAAGACTTTTTAGCTAAAATAAACAAAAGCACGGTAATATGCCTAATGAGAATAGTAATTTTGAAATTTCAGACCAGTTGCACACTAAATAACACGCCTTGGAAAAAAAACAAGTCTTTGCCCATGACTAGCAACAAAATAACATTGAAATAGCTGCACCTGGCAGCTATGTTGATGATAGGATGAAATAAACGGAAGGTAGAACCTCCTGAATTCTACTTTCGTACTCAAGCCTTGAAAGTTCTACTCCCTAAGCCTCTGACCGTCAAGCCTTCTCTGACAAACGTCATAATCGAGAAAGCCACTTTTCATTAGTAACACATTGAAAACCCTGAGATAAGAAGCTTCTTTTTGCAAACAGTTAGCTGCCCTCCTTTCAGCCTGTTGGTGGTTCTTGGGTGTCCACTTCTCCTTCAAGTTCTGTCTCGACTGGTTCCATTGTTTCAACTGGCTCATCAGCCGCTTCCAACTGAAAACAATATACTTCACAAATACATATATTCGATCATTTTGGTGGATCAACAAGGCGTGCATTTCTTTGTGTAAACAACTGAAAACGTAGCTCCGCTTGTAGATTACGTATACATTTCTCACTCGGCTAAGCATGTGTAACGTTGTCGATCAGTTTCAGCCACATAAAAAATCGCTGCAAGAAAAAATTAACGAAGGCAGACATTATATCTGACCTGACCTGTGTGCCTTACAGTCACCGTCTTCTTCCTAAACTGCAGGCGATGGGCCGCCGAGCTTCGCACCGCCTTGCTGCCTTACCAGATTCAGGAAGCAGTAAATACTTCCCGACTGATAAATGATGACAGTGCTCCCCTTGACAACTTATGGCACCTTTGGTCAACCTCAACACGTCTGCTATCTACTTCAATACACGAATGCCTCTACAATGAACTGCGTTCTGACTGATGCTCAACGGATCGACGAAAATAAATTAGTCGATCAGATGTAACTAGAGACGGCTCTGCCGATGGTAACGTCCAAATAATGAGGTCCAAATAAATAATGAATGCATGAGGAATTTAGCGGAAACTTTGCCAATCGAACTGCTATATTATCCACCTAATCTCTTGCCGCTCCCGTTAGCTCAGCCTCATCGATAGCAACACCTCTAGTTCCGCGCCATCATGTGACATTCAATCTAGTGGTGACAACAGTAATTCCATCAGTGAAATAACTCTAGGAAAGAAAACGCAACTCTTATTCTTTTGATACGACTCCACTTGTGGCGAGTTACACATTCACCGAGTTGTTCACACCATTCTTACAACAAATGAGATTAACACATGAGACCTTCGCTCTCCGATTTGTCCTGCTTACAATGCTTCAAACAGAGTAAACACTTCCCTCAAACACTACTAAACGAGGTAGACTAGACGCAACTTGCAATCGCTTTAAAAGTGACATTCAAGCCCCCAAAAAAAGCTTTCAAAATGGAGAGAATAAGAAAGAGCAGAATTACAACTGCACACTCTGGTCCTATGCGAACACCTAATAGAATGATTTCTTGCACAAAGAAAGGAGCACATATCAACTCTGGCGGTTGGAAGGAGCATTAATGCTTATGGTCGCCAACCCAGAAATTAACCAACATACTACTACGAGGGAAAGGGGAGGGTGAGAGGTCTGGCAAGGGGGAAAAATACGAGGGGGAGGTTCGCCTATTTGCTCAATACACGATGACGGATTAAGTGACAAGCCGAGGGCGGTATTACGTTCGTACGTCTGCGCGTAGAAACAAATAAAAGTCGAATGTACTCATGATTTCAAACAAGCAAAAGTATTAATAAAATAAACCGTAACAACATACGTCATTCTCGGTAATGACAACATAATGATGGTCCGTATTTTCGATCTCCATTTCGTCGACCATATCCTGCATACCGAAATATTCATCGTCACTTTCGTTACGATATCGTGACTTGCGTTGTCGAGGCCCTTAAAACATACCTTCTTAAAGAGAAGCAAAAAAAAGAATGCTTCCAAAAGGGTTATAATTTTCAAACCCCAACGTCTATCGAATCCGAGAATCTGTGTAATACTTTGAGCAAAACTTCACGAGAAGAAAACGAACGGAGACCGGAGATGGAACAGTGAATGTGGCCATGTACGACCCAATACCATGATAAATTCACATTTAGCTCTCTCGGACTGCTTCAAGCATCCACTCAGTGATGAGAAAAATGGATGAGACAAAAAGAATATCGATGGACATAAATAGAAAGCACCCTACAACAGAAATTTACTAAACCGAAACCAGCGGTGCTCACCACGTCGCTCGCCTTCCCTCACATGGTTGTTGATAATGTGTCGATCAAGATTCCGTTTCGTTATACATGCATAGCTACATTTCGGACATGAATACGGTTTCTCACCTGTATGCGCCCTGAAACATATCACTTTCTTATTATGGGTCTATTTCGAAAAAACTTCGTTCATAACAACTGCGACTTAAATCGATAATGCTAAGTGACGACAAAAAAACTAAGGATGGCAAGAAAGTAACATACAACAAAGCGACAGGTGGCATCACTAAAAAAACAGATTCAGTAAGAGATGAAGAAAAAACAACATACATTACAGAAAGATGGCGAATGATTTGATGACCGAACTGTCCAAGAACTGCCATAAGACTAGTGGACCGCATAAATTACGAAAACGATTGTTTCTTTGACACCAAAGGTAAATTAAAACGACGTTTTACTGCAATACCCGGATTTGAACTTTTCCTAATTCTTAAACGGGACATTTCATTGAATCACCTACCATATGATACGTCCCAAAGTTTTCAAAAATAGGCAATTCCAGAAATCTGGGGCCAAATAAGCACGGTCGGCGAATTAAAATGCAGTGATTGTACTTATGCAGCTATAGAACGCACTGCGCCAAAATCTTCATTACCCACCACACTGAGGGACCTGATCCGTATGTTACTCTGGAGGACGACAGAGGAATCTGGTCCCTCAATGCGACATATTTTCACGTACAGTATTTTTCCACTAATGCACAAAAAACCAATGAATATAAGAAGCAAACCTAATATGCACTTTGAGGGCTGATGTTGTCCTGAAACGCTTGAGACAATAGTGACACGAAAATGGCATCTCGCCAGTGTGAATACGGTAGTGGGTGCTAAAGTTGTGTCTATAAAGCACCAGTCCACATGTGGGACACTCCATCTTCGGACGAAAGGTATCATCGTCGGCATTGGCCAGTGCACCGATCACCTTGCCCACACCATTCGCTAGCACCGTCGTACTTCTTGCACCTGAACATATTCCTACACGCTTTCTTGTTGCAATTCCCGCAAAAATCACAAGCACTGCTAAGAATTGTGCGTTGCAGCGCAAAAGCACGTTCAATAACATATCCTCCGCAGCCGCCTCTCACCTGTAAAAGCTCAGCTTTTCGTGTCTCATGATGGAAGCGTCTACAAGCGACAATCAATCTATGATGCATCAGAGGAACAATTCTCAACCATCATTCAGCTGTTCCTTAAATCAAATCGCTAGACCGATGACAAATGTGTGCTTCGTGGTTTCTTCATCTCAAAGAGAAAACATTTCACATCAAAAGTAAAAAAGTAGCGCAAGACTAACCTATTGCGACTGTAGGCTCATCGAAACTGGCAAACTGCTCTTCAGCAGAATCCTCACTTTCCTCGTAACCATCGCATTTCTCCACCGAAACAACCAGCTTCAACCCTCCAGATCCTTCTATTGTCCTTGCATTTCCAACTTCTGAACCCGCCTCCGAACCCCTGAAATACTCTCCAATCGATATTGAATCTAACAAATATGAAATTTTGAACAAAAAATTTTATGGAGGAAAATCATAAAATACCCGAAAAAAATTCTAGTATACTTTTACACGATTACTGACGTTCGGAATACGTGTAACTAGTTCGAAACTGCCAACATTAAAAAAACCAAGGAGGACCAAACATGAAAGAAGATCAACAATGGTGTGATTTTTTTGAAGTTTTTAAACAAGAGTTTATCCGAAACTGGTCAGGGGTACCTAACTAGAATTACCTGCTAACTTATCATAATGTACACGGCGTAAGGAGGAGATGGAGGGGAGGGAGGACGGAGGAGAGGTGGGGTGCATTGGGCAGAACAATCGAGCACTCCTGGTCAAAGATGCACTGATAAGAACTGAAAAATTTTACGCGTGCTGGTTTGGAAATTTTTTGCTAAAATCTAGAGAATTACCTGCTAACTTATCATAAT
>JPKZ01000186.1:101718-115078 GCA_000803305.1 Toxocara canis | reverse complement strand
AAAGTCAATATGCCCTTCAGCGCAGATGTCATATATCACCGCCTTAGGCTTCGCCGGCAGCGCCACACACTTAAGGTCAACTTAACTGGGCAACCGTAAACAATGCGTAAATATGCAGCTTCCTAAGCACTAAGACTTTTTAGCTAAAATAAACAAAAGCACGGTAATATGCCTAATGAGAATAGTAATTTTGAAATTTCAGACCAGTTGCACACTAAATAACACGCCTTGGAAAAAAAACAAGTCTTTGCCCATGACTAGCAACAAAATAACATTGAAATAGCTGCACCTGGCAGCTATGTTGATGATAGGATGAAATAAACGGAAGGTAGAACCTCCTGAATTCTACTTTCGTACTCAAGCCTTGAAAGTTCTACTCCCTAAGCCTCTGACCGTCAAGCCTTCTCTGACAAACGTCATAATCGAGAAAGCCACTTTTCATTAGTAACACATTGAAAACCCTGAGATAAGAAGCTTCTTTTTGCAAACAGTTAGCTGCCCTCCTTTCAGCCTGTTGGTGGTTCTTGGGTGTCCACTTCTCCTTCAAGTTCTGTCTCGACTGGTTCCATTGTTTCAACTGGCTCATCAGCCGCTTCCAACTGAAAACAATATACTTCACAAATACATATATTCGATCATTTTGGTGGATCAACAAGGCGTGCATTTCTTTGTGTAAACAACTGAAAACGTAGCTCCGCTTGTAGATTACGTATACATTTCTCACTCAGCTAAGCATGTGTAACGTTGTCGATCAGTTTCAGCCAGATAAAAAATCGCTGCAAGAAAAAATTAATGAAGGCAGACATTATATCTGACCTGACCTGTGTGCCTTACAGTCACCGTCTTCTTCCTAAACTGCAGGCGATGGGCCGCCGAGCTTCGCACCGCCTTGCTGCCTTACCAGATTCAGGAAGCAGTAAATACTTCCCGACTGATAAATGATGACAGTGCTCCCCTTGACAACTTATGGCACCTTTGGTCAACCTCAACACGTCTGCTATCTACTTCAATACACGAATGCCTCTACAATGAACTGCGTTCTGACTGATGCTCAACGGATCGACGAAAATAAATTAGTCGATCAGATGTAACTAGAGACGGCTCTGCCGATGGTAACGTCCAAATAATGAGGTCCAAATAAATAATGAATGCATGAGGAATTTAGCGGAAACTTTGCCAATCGAACTGCTATATTATCCACCTAATCTCTTGCCGCTCCCGTTAGCTCAGCCTCATCGATAGCAACACCTCTAGTTCCGCGCCATCATGTGACATTCAATCTAGTGGTGACAACAGTAATTCCATCAGTGAAATAACTCTAGGAAAGAAAACGCAACTCTTATTCTTTTGATACGACTCCACTTGTGGCGAGTTACACATTCACCGAGTTGTTCACACCATTCTTACAACAAATGAGATTAACACATGAGACCTTCGCTCTCCGATTTGTCCTGCTTACAATGCTTCAAACAGAGTAAACACTTCCCTCAAACACTACTAAACGAGGTAGACTAGACGCAACTTGCAATCGCTTTAAAAGTGACATTCAAGCCCCCAAAAAAAGCTTTCAAAATGGAGAGAATAAGAAAGAGCAGAATTACAACTGCACACTCTGGTCCTATGCGAACACCTAATAGAATGATTTCTTGCACAAAGAAAGGAGCACATATCAACTCTGGCGGTTGGAAGGAGCATTAATGCTTATGGTCGCCAACCCAGAAATTAACCAACATACTACTACGAGGGAAAGGGGAGGGTGAGAGGTCTGGCAAGGGGGAAAAATACGAGGGGGAGGTTCGCCTATTTGCTCAATACACGATGACGGATTAAGTGACAAGCCGAGGGCGCTATTACGTTCGTACGTCTGCGCGTAGAAACAAATAAAAGTCGAATGTACTCATGATTTCAAACAAGCAAAAGTATTAATAAAATAAACCGTAACAACATACGTCATTCTCGGTAATGACAACATAATGATGGTCCGTATTTTCGATCTCCATTTCGTCGACCATATCCTGCATACCGAAATATTCATCGTCACTTTCGTTACGATATCGTGACTTGCGTTGTCGAGGCCCTTAAAACATACCTTCTTAAAGAGAAGCAAAAAAAAGAATGCTTCCAAAAGGGTTATAATTTTCAAACCCCAACGTCTATCGAATCCGAGAATCTGTGTAATACTTTGAGCAAAACTTCACGAGAAGAAAACGAACGGAGACCGGAGATGGAACAGTGAATGTGGCCATGTACGACCCAATACCATGACAAATTCACATTTGGCTCTCTCGGACTGCTTCAAGCATCCACTCAGTGATGAGAAAAATGGATGAGACAAAAAGAATATCGATGGACATAAATAGAAAGCACCCTACAACAGAAATTTACTAAACCGAAACCAGCGGTGCTCACCACGTCGCTCGCCTTCCCTCACATGGTTGTTGATAATGTGTCGATCAAGATTCCGTTTCGTTATACATGCATAGCTACATTTCGGACATGAATACGGTTTCTCACCTGTATGCGCCCTGAAACATATCACTTTCTTATTATGGGTCTATTTCGAAAAAACTTCGTTCATAACAACTGCGACTTAAATCGATAATGCTAAGTGACGACAAAAAAACTAAGGATGGCAAGAAAGTAACATACAACAAAGCGACAGGTGGCATCACTAAAAAAACAGATTCAGTAAGAGATGAAGAAAAAACAACATACATTACAGAAAGATGGCGAATGATTTGATGACCGAACTGTCCAAGAACTGCCATAAGACTAGTGGACCGCATAAATTACGAAAACGATTGTTTCTTTGACACCAAAGGTAAATTAAAACGACGTTTTACTGCAATACCCGGATTTGAACTTTTCCTAATTCTTAAACGGGACATTTCATTGAATCACCTACCATATGATACGTCCCAAAGTTTTCAAAAATAGGCAATTCCAGAAATCTGGGGCCAAATAAGCACGGTCGGCGAATTAAAATGCAGTGATTGTACTTATGCAGCTATAGAACGCACTGCGCCAAAATCTTCATTACCCACCACACTGAGGGACCTGATCCGTATGTTACTCTGGAGGACGACAGAGGAATCTGGTCCCTCAATGCGACATATTTTCACGTACAGTATTTTTCCACTAATGCACAAAAAACCAATGAATATAAGAAGCAAACCTAATATGCACTTTGAGGGCTGATGTTGTCCTGAAACGCTTGAGACAATAGTGACACGAAAATGGCATCTCGCCAGTGTGAATACGGTAGTGGGTGCTAAAGTTGTGTCTATAAAGCACCAGTCCACATGTGGGACACTCCATCTTCGGACGAAAGGTATCATCGTCGGCATTGGCCAGTGCACCGATCACCTTGCCCACACCATTCGCTAGCACCGTCGTACTTCTTGCACCTGAACATATTCCTACACGCTTTCTTGTTGCAATTCCCGCAAAAATCACAAGCACTGCTAAGAATTGTGCGTTGCAGCGCAAAAGCACGTTCAATAACATATCCTCCGCAGCCGCCTCTCACCTGTAAAAGCTCAGCTTTTCGTGTCTCATGATGGAAGCGTCTACAAGCGACAATCAATCTATGATGCATCAGAGGAACAATTCTCAACCATCATTCAGCTGTTCCTTAAATCAAATCGCTAGACCGATGACAAATGTGTGCTTCGTGGTTTCTTCATCTCAAAGAGAAAACATTTCACATCAAAAGTAAAAAAGTAGCGCAAGACTAACCTATTGCGACTGTAGGCTCATCGAAACTGGCAAACTGCTCTTCAGCAGAATCCTCACTTTCCTCGTAACCATCGCATTTCTCCACCGAAACAACCAGCTTCAACCCTCCAGATCCTTCTATTGTCCTTGCATTTCCAACTTCTGAACCCGCCTCCGAACCCCTGAAATACTCTCCAATCGATATTGAATCTAACAAATATGAAATTTTGAACAAAAAATTTTATGGAGGAAAATCATAAAATACCCGAAAAAAATTCTAGTATACTTTTACACGATTACTGACGTTCGGAATACGTGTAACTAGTTCGAAACTGCCAACATTAAAAAAACCAAGGAGGACCAAACATGAAAGAAGATCAACAATGGTGTGGTTTTTTTGAAGTTTTTAAACAAGAGTTTATCCGAAACTGGTCAGGGGTACCTAACTAGAATTACCTGCTAACTTATCATAATGTACACGGCGTAAGGAGGAGATGGAGGGGAGGGAGGACGGAGGAAAGGTGGGGTGCATTGGGCAGAACAATCGAGCACTCCTGGTCAAAGATGCACTGATAAGAACTGAAAAATTTTACGCGTGCTGGTTTGGAAATTTTTTGCTAAAATCTAGAGAATTACCTGCTAGCTTATCATAATTATTGGCTGGTCTGTCGAAATCTGAAATTTTTTGATTCCCCACTGATATCTCCTCTCCCGCTCTACTGGAAAATACCTGCAAATAATACCGGTAGGAGTAACAGAGGACATAATAAACGCTCGATCTATCACCTTGCAATCTACCGTTATTCCCTATAAAACATGCATATGTTTCATATCCTTCTTCCTCCCCTTAAAAACTTGGGAACTTCACCACCCAAACACCTTCCACACTACATTACTATAAACTGCTCTTGGCCTCAGACTTTTCAAACATGGTTTCTTTCTGTTTTGCTTCATTTCCTCTAAATGTACTGTCTCTCGCTTTTCGTCAACGGCGCCAGAAGATACGAAGAAGATTAAAAGAAAAAAATGTTCAATTACATACGTTGAATAAGTGATTGGCTTGCGAATATCACCAAGCGACGCAACACTGTCTTCGAATCGCCTCAGCTTGGCGGCTGTTTCCTCCAGTCCATCCTCAGCTCCACTCAACGAATCTGCACCGCTTTCGACAGTCACTGATGATGTTTGTGACGGTGGCATCATTACTATACTTGTGTGCACTGCATCCAATTTTGGAGGTAATTGCGAATCACCCTTCAAAAAAACTTCCAAATTTCTTGATTAGTTGCAAATTTACATATATTATACTTATTAAGCTCTAAAGCACTATATCTTATGTCTTATAAAACCCAGCCGGTAGAAATCAGTAGGAATTACAATTAGATGGGGACGTAAGTGTTAAATAGGGAGATTCAAAAGCTGTGAAAGTTGATAATGTATGTACCTTTTCAGTGAGCTTACCCGCTTTCGATGGCAAAAAGTCATGTCATAACAGTGAATAGGGAGATTTCAGTAACCAACATGATGCAACGATAACTCCACTCTCCTATAACATTGCAAGAGGAGACTGCCCAAATCGAACAGCTTAAATATCTCTTTCAAAATGCCTAAGAGAAAGTGATCCACAAATGTTACTACCTTAACTGTGATACCGCTTGGTGCCGGTCCGACCAACGGGGCTGGATTCGTTAGCGATGGCATATCCGAGAACACGCTAACAGCTTCGTTTTCGAATGCCTCCAGAAAGCACATCTCCGCATGTACGTATAACTCCTCACGTAGACGAAAACTCTTGTGGCATTCGGTGCACATAAATGCACGTCGCGCCGGATGAGGTGCACGCGATAGGCTCACAACGCTATGTGCACCCGTTGCTAGATCAACGCCGCTGCTCAATTCTGTCATCGACAATCACACAGTCAGTAGCTCTGCGCAACCAATAAACCAGGCTGGTACTGCCTTTTTTTCTTTCAACTGAAGAAAAAAAATGCTGAAGGAAGCAAATTATGAAAAGAATTATTTTAAAAAACAAACGAATCTTTTCGTCTGTTTTTCCAAACGAAATTGCTATACAAGAAGTCTCTCAGCCCTAAAATTCATCATATAAACTGCATAAGCACTCACGTCAAATCTATCACTAAACAATATCGACCTGCAAGAAAAATCTTTCTCATTCAGATGGCAAGCGTTCAACTTCTACTTCAGTGAACTTACCAAGTGCTTAATGCGTATTTGGAAAGTATGAAAAAGATGAACAACTGCATTTTACGGTCAAACTGTAGTACGGCTAAACCAACGAGCTAAACGGGAGAGCACATTTGGAAAAAAAAACCCTTTAAAAACCAGCACAACGAGCAACAAAATTGCAACCAATCTTTATAAGATACGTACATGGTTCAACCACATTAACCTTAAGTAATACCATTTCCTTGGATTTGCAATCTTTTATTCCTTTTATTCCAAAACTCACGTCAGTTGATGTGATACCACTCAATACAGTGCATGAACCAATAACTCAACCGGCCATTGCTACCCTTCTTCTGCAAAGGCTTGGAAAGAAATAGTAGCCCTCATCGCATGGGAAGAAAACTCGCACAATCTACGGGACTTTATTCGAAGTTATACAAGCCTGACAAAAAAGTAAAACGAAATTAATTAGATGGCACAAACTGATCATATTTAATTCACACGTAAAACTTCATCTTCGCAAAACTGTGGGCAGAAAATTGGCATCTGGCGATTTTACTCCTTTACATCAGATAAACAAAGATAGATAAAAAAGTCAGACAACCGGTCCGATGCTGAAACAGTCACCAGATATTGAAAAAACGAATAGCAAATTAATCACTTTCTCTATGCATTATTCGCATTCGTGTCACACAGCCGCTTGCTATAGCAAATATTGCCCTAGACTTTGCCACTTATTATGGTTCGCTTCGGGTTGTCATATCTAAATACAGCAAACTATTTCTCGCTCCCCTAAAAACTAAAATTTGCCCAAACCTTTTCCACCACCTGAGGCTGCCAATCAGTATAAATAACATACTGCTGCATAAAATCATAGAAGTCTATTTGCAGAATGACTCTTCCGGTCTGCCAAAGAGGATAACCACACGCCTGTGTGAAACTTTTGATGTCCGCCGACTGAATACGTAGAAATGGTGCTTCAAAAAAATATAAAAATCGCCCCAAATTATCAATTCGCTTGCACCTTATACACATCGTCATAAATAATATTGTGTGGTTGGGCTCTACTGTTTCCTATGAACAATGAAAATTCACAAGAGAAATATGTAAAGGTGCGCGCCAGAGGCACCTTAACCGCGCAAAAAAGTGAAACATTATTTCAATCGCCTTTCCCACTTATCATTCAAAAATACAATCTATACAATGACATGATATAACACTTCCTAACAATAAGAATCTTTATGTACAATAAAATGCAAACAAAAGAAAATTTTTGCAGCTGACCCATCCTACCTTCCCCCCCTCCCCCCTCCACTCTTCCCCGTTCCGCGGTGCTGGGTAACAATAATCGGTGTCCAGCCAACATGAGAAAAAAATGCTTTACTCAGTAAAACCATCTGCATTAGCTTATGAATAAAAAAGCTCATTTTGCCTACTCGTCGTCCTCATAAAAGAATGCTCAGTAAAGGTGAAAGCTGATATGACGATGCGATTCAATGAAAAGTTTCTCTCCCACAAAATTTTGCTACCGACTTATTTTTGGGTGCAACTTGCGAATGACCCTACAAATGGAGGATTATATATGCATATGGGCTTTAACCTGCTCAGTAAACCTTCCCTCTCGCAATACAAGTGAGTTCCACATTTGTAACCGAGGAACTAGTGTGTTACGAGGACTCCATCAGGAAGCAGCCCCCAGGCTTTCTATAATTTCTGTCGCCCCCCCTTCCCCCTTCGAGATTGCAATACCGCCTCTCTGCAACCTAATGAGGGAAAGAACAAAAATTCAAGAAAAAAACTAGCTGGACGCATCAAAAAAACGACATAACGCGAGATCTCTTCGCAATGCCGTCCTTCTCTCGTTCGCTGAGTGACGTGCCCCCTTCTCCTCTTCCGCGTCCAAACTCGGATTCTCTAATACCAGTCGAGAAGTTTTGATACTGTCCTCCTAAAAAACAAAGTTACAACGGCACAGCTCTTCAAAAGTTTCGCCTATGACGCCCAAGAAAGACGAAGATTTAAGCATATTCGTTTCTTTTTAAACTACTGTGTTACTTCGGATACAGCCCTCTTCTCAATGATAAACAGAGCACTCCTTTTATTTCTGCTAGATTAACCATTTTTCATTGAACAAATGAAGCATTAGTCTTACTTACAATTACTGTTAGTGCTCATTAAATATTGTTAGTGCCGCAAGATTACAGCTAGTGGTGTTAATGGCATTATGATTATACATGGCTTCCTTACTTTTGCCCTCGTGAAAAACAATTACTCTCATACATACCCCTTAGGACTCTGCTGGAGACAACACGCTATTCCAAACAGACACTGAGACGAACTACCAGAAAACTTGCAACATGTACTGTTCGTCCATGAAAGAAAATACCCAAAAAGACCGGGTAATTTCAGAAGCCTAACACTGCAGTATATTAAGCCAATAGTAATAAGCGACTTAAAGGTAAGTAAATACCTGGTCGATATCCTCAATTCCAGGCACCTCTTCAGGTAGCGTGATTTCATCGATGCACTGGCTAAGCGCCTGACGACCTGCCATCAGATGCAATCGGAAACGCTCGATTACTTCCTGTAAAACACTTTGTTAACACTTTTTATAAACCTACACGAAAACAACACTTATAGATGTTTCTACGCGTGTGGCAAATTTGCAATTAGCAATCTGCAACTGGACATCATGCGTGCATGTTGTGTGTACATGCCTGGTTGTCTAGTAGTTCCAACTCATGAACCACTCAACCCAAAGCTACGAAATGTGTTGAGTATAACCTATACCCAGCGCCACCTTACACAGCCAATTTCAAAAACTATTCAATGACTTTCAGGTTATTTACAAGCTATAAAAATACACATACATCTGCGACCAGATGTGCAGCACGAGAATGAAACCTTTGAAGAAGAAACATACAAGAGGTCGAGTCAGATTTCTTTTTTTGCCATTTGTGAACAAAATTTGAATTAGCGCGCACATGCATATTTTTAACAACGCTGAAACGCCGAGTTAACGGCACTCGTTACAGCACAACCGGTGTCCCTCAGCAACAATATTACTTACTCTGTATTCCTCGGACTACCACAACACGCCTTGTACAGCAAAGATCACTACGTCAACTACGCGCCACTTATGAAAACGGTTGACTTGATGAAATTAGTCGCCAAAACACATATCACCTCAGCGACTCAGAACCCAGTGCCATTCATTCAGACGTTAAAAAAAAGACTGGGGGATGGGTCGTTCATGCGTTAGGGGAAGCTTAAAGTGCATAAGCCTCTCTGCTTGGCTAATAGTTCTCATATTCGACGACGCTAAGTTGCGTAGATGTTTCAGATAAGAATCAGAACAAACAAATGATCAGAAATGTGAAGGATTACCTCAGTAGATGCAATCTGTTGTTTCATCATGAGCTGAAGGGTATCACGAGCTTGCAACGGTCGATATTCGTTGATCAGATGATGCATATTGATAAAAAGCAATCTCAGATTATTTAACTTTTCCATTCTCTCCGGATGGCTTGGACAACTGCAAACAACTCAATATTACTTACACAACTCAAATAATTAATAAACGTCTTCTCATAGCCACTCATTATTTAATTATAAAATGTTGGCGCCAAATATGCTTTTTATACTGTGGCTAAACAAAAAGATCTACGTCTCAGAAAGAGACCATATTTTCCGAAATTCCAAACCAGTGATGGCCATATTTTTTCCGCCATAATCATCTTGCCCCATTGCCTCCATATAATAAACCCATATTAAGAAATAATACCGCCTTTTCACAAAACTTTCAGTAATTACTAAGGATATTCAGTGGTTATCAATCGACAATAAAATCTCGTCAAATATTTTTAAAATATCGGACACGGATCTTTGCGCAAATTTCTACAGCCATTCTCTAATTATGGGTCGCCATCATGCTGATGATATGCGTTAGAAATTAGCATGAATATTAAGCCGAAAATACGCATTCAAAAAACCACAAGGTTTCCGCTGCAATAATTAAGAGAAAACTGAATTAGGATTAACCGTATTAAAATATCCAACAGATCGAGGAACGCGGCGACCGTACTACGATTCAATTTTTTCAATTCGCTACGCCAATCACCGGTACTTGAGAACAACTGCTGCATTTTTTGTGTTTGTAGCGAACGGATCATCTCCTGCAATTACATCTTTTATCAAAGATCAAATCGATTATGGACTTACGAAAAAATAAGTTAATGGAAACGAAAAAAAAGGATGGTTATGTATGGTCCAATAACATATCGACTGGATTACCATATTTCCGCAAAAGAATACACTGTGTCGGAAAAATTAAAAACATGCACAGTCCATAAAGTGAGCATAACTTGAACAAACAACACTTTAAAGTTCCGACTATTCCTGTAACTGATCAATTCTATGCAACCAATCAATTAATAGCGATAAGTCTTCATTGATGTTCCAAAGTGTCTTATGACACCGCAATGGTTTGTGGTTAAGATTAACGAATTTCTATCACAAACAACAATTTAAACGTATTTAAGGCTTTTGAGAAGAGAACTACTGTGAAGATGCAGTTCATGAGACTGAAACGATGATTTTGCTTTATAGACGAAAAGCGATCGGTTCACTTCCATATAGACCGTCATGAATGGGAAAATACTAGCCCATTAATAAAACGTTAATTGTTGAAGTAAGCGCAATAATTGGGTAAATTTTTTGGCTACAATATGGAAAACAGATGTAATATGGATTACACAAGCATACACGGATTGAATAAAACAACCTAAGCAGCACAATCCAATATTTCGATGTACCACGCTAAGATGCACTGAACCATCTAAGGTGAAATGTCGTGCCGAAAATAAAAGTCAATTCTTCGCGTTTTCTTTCGACCTTGGCTCATCCGTTCTCAATGATGTTTCTGCTTTTGTGAGAACTTTTATCTGCGCATTCTGTTTCTACTTTTTCTTGCTATAAACATTTTCATTACCGTTTCATGGTACGGACGGATATTATAAAACAACCGGGTGCGGAAAACAACGTATAATGCAGTGTTGATCAGTGGAAGACAAGTGAAGAAACAAAGTGAAGAGCACAAACCTCCTCAAAATTATACTCCTCGCCGAAAACGGTGAATTCGGTCGGTACAGGAGGCGGTGGAAGCACGACTTTTTTAGCGATATTTTCATCTGTGTACTGTTTCGCATACTCGGGTGGTTGCGGAAAGGGACTAACAATAGTTTGCGGTTGTGCAGCCATCCTTTACTTGATTGTTGTCAGATCCTTCTGTAGCGGAAGCGTTCACCTAAGTTTTTAAACATTCGAACACAATGGACAGTCGTATTTCAATATATGCTAAAAACTATCGTTAAGGCGTGCGGTACATATGAATTCGAATATGTACCGTACGTATGCGGTACATAAAATTCTTTAGGTTTTCGGTGATTTAACCCCATCCCAAGCGCCATTCGCAGGGCATGCACCAGTGGCGTATGTAAACACTCGCACAAAGCAATATGCGTGAATTTTTTGCATATGCTATTACGCATGCTGGAGAAAATTTAGCACTCACGCATGATGTTTCGTTCGAACAAAAGGAAATGATTGAAAGATTAAAACATCCCTCCAGAAATGTGATTGATGCGCATATTGTTTAACTTGTATGAGGTCAGTTATGCATTCCTTAAAACTGCAAAATTTTCGGTTCGTGCATGTGCGCCACAAAAACAACAAGGGTATTATGGCAGGTGTTCCCATACAAATTTCCAGGTAACGTAGCTGGCTGACAACGATCACAAAGCCAGGACTGCCCACAAAACCCGTTGAGATGGACGCAGTAGAACTGCTCGGCTGTATGCGTTGGACGAATTAACCGAGGAAAATAACCTAACTTACCTTAATTAGACCATCCACTCCTCTCTCATTACCTCAATGATTATCGAAACAATGAAGCACTCAGCTCTTCACATGCCACAATGAAATGCTGCTGCAGCAAACAAACAATGAAACGGCTCGGCTGTAAACAGTTTCAAAACAAAAGTTTTAAGACCAATTTCATCTCTAACAGCACTTTATTTCCTCCGAGAAATGTGAGCCGAGCACGATTGAACAGTACATTCCGCTGTACTCACATTTATTCAGCACATATCTCTAACAAACTGCTACGCAGGGCATAAGACACAAACTGCCTCAGGGTCAGTACTCTAGGAGGGCAGCCGTATGCATGAGACGATTCAGAAAGTTTAGTGAACAATTTAGAAATCAGCGTATTGTTCATAATACGCTCATCCTTGCTCGCAACATAAACTTATCAATTGAGTAATCGTGTGCAACAGTACGGCGTACGCTATGTCACACTGCCGGTTTGATGCAATATCATCTTATATCAACAAGGTGAGCACATGGACCAACCGTACGCCTTTATTTTTCATCAGGTCCACTGCTCATACTGCTAAGTATTTAACAAAGAATGCGGTGTAGTATACACCGGACCAATTTAATTGTAACCCTTTTAATCGCAACTCGATCTTACTATGAGGCTTTTTGCAAATATTGCAACAAGAAAAAAAATGCATGCAATTGCATATATAAACGAAAAGTTTGCAAACGTTGATCTCAAACAAAACAACTGACGTCCTAATTCAACATTACGGTCGACGATAGGCGAAAATACAACAATATGTGAAGAAAACAAATATCACATTCAGCACTTTAAAATAAAACGAACGATGCCATAAGACAACAATATCAAATCAGCTCAAATGATCACCCCATTTGCGTCCATCAAAATCGGAAATAAATTTTTTCCAAAACAAAAAAAAGCGATGTAAATTATATTTGCAATAGCCATCTGCTCATTTTTCTCTTATTATATGACCTAAATTTGATCAACTGTCATGTAAAAGAAAATATAGTCGCTCGTAAAACTCCTCTTATTTTAACAAACTACGTTTTTTTTTTTAACCACATATACACTTAACATAACACGGAATTACTCAGCCATCTGTTTTACAAATGACAGCTCAATGTTAAAACCGGTAATAAGTACTCGGCTCGATCGTATTTTGTTTGGGATCCTTAAATTGCCCGATTTTCAAAAATCCATACAAGAGGTATCAATGAGGAATAATAGGCGAACACACGAAAGTATCGTATGTCTTTGAGACTATAAAGTACAAATAAAACACTACAAAGTATAGGTAGGCTCTTTTAAAGGAATAGAAAAAAAAAGGCACATCATAAAGTCACGAGCATCATTTATGACGACAATGAAACAAATGTGAAACAACCATATTTGTAGGTGTAACGTATAAATGAATTGTCCAAATGAAAAAAAAAATGGTAAAGAAATATTGATAATAATCAAAACCGGTAGTATGGAATCCTCGAAAACGTCTAACTCTTTGTTCTTGACGGCAACTGAAGCCTGCCCTCGATTCTGCTCACCCCCTCGCCT
>JPKZ01000186.1:59768-76689 GCA_000803305.1 Toxocara canis | reverse complement strand
CAGCAAGGTTTTCGAGAACAAAACTCATATTAAGGAGAAGTCACTCTCCACAAATACCTACTCCCTTAGGCCAACGCTACTTCATTGGACTTTGCGGCTCCAATCTGCAACGTCTTCCTTCGAGGGTTTTTTCCCCCATTTTATATCGGTTGTTACCTAACACCATATGAAAAGATCGCATTGCTAAATTTATAAGAATTTCAGGAAGTATAGAAAATGGCAACGAGATTATAACGGACCCGACATTGACGTTCCAAGCCAGTCCTCCAGTCAGTTGGACCTACTATCCAATGATTGCGGGTGTCACACCTGGTTCACCGGTCTGTTTTTCAGTTTGCCGTCTTTCTTATGCCAAGGCAAATAGTTGTTTTTCGCTGGTACGTGTAATATCACGAGAGTGACATTGAAGAGGGCTCCGGGAGTTGCACAAGATGCGTTTGGCCTTTTTTATTTACTTGTTCAACAGGTACCGACATCTAGGGCCCCATAAAACGCAAAAATCGATATTTCAGGATTTCTGGAAGAACGATTCGGCGTCCGGGATAGGTAACCGATCCGGGCTAGCTATACAGCATCCGATAGTGCTTTTGATGCTTCATTCAAGAGGGTAAACCGAAGCACCAACGTTTATTCGTTCCCAAAATACTAGCCCCTAAATGCCCCGCTCAATACATTTCAATACAAAGCGCCAAGACGAAGAGCCCATTTTCGCGAACCCCACATACGAAGAAGTTAATCGTGTATATATAAATATAAGTTAACGCTGGGTTATGCTTCTCTTTGTCTCTCTTTCATCTCCGGATTTCACCTCTTTAAGGTTTCATTGTTAATAACTGACTGCGTGATGACATATCAGGTCTTTATCTATTTCGGAAGCATTTTTTATTTTACTTATACAAAATTATTTTTGAAATACTCTCGAAAAGAAAATGAGCTCATTTTTTTAATCTGTGCTAATATATAACGTTGATTTAGCCAGTTGCTTCATTCTTCCCGGGACAGAGTATGACCGCGACAGAGGCACTCAATCGTGCGACTGGAGATGTGACTTCTGCTGTTAGTCTCATGAAAGCTTACGCTAGTGGAAGCAAAATTTGCGAACGGCGCGGAGACTGTTGGTTGGCGTGTATAGCCCAAACAGAAGTGTATGAATCATCTAAAAACTGCGCTTTCATTGAAAATTACAATGAAATCAGTTAAGAAAACGTTGAGAAGAAAAACTGAGAATCTTTACTTCACATTCACGCCATACGGCGCCCTCATTTTATGAAACCATCAGTCGGTTTGTCAGCGTATTCATACTGTTTAATAGCCAACCTGTTAAAGGTACTGTATCATTGGGCAATGGCGTAGGTGTGCTAATGGGTTTAAGTGGTGAAGATCTTTTGGAGGCGGGTAATCTATAAGAAGCGCATCTTTGTTGTGAAAAGCGTGTGAAGATCCCCAGGCATGAACAGTGTTTTGATTTCAAAAGAAATAAAAATTAAAAAAAAAAAGAAGATATGAAGCGGGTAAGGTGTGGCACAAACAGTCGAAACTATACAATATTCTCACAAATATAAGCAAAGCCAACAATGAGGCTGCCTTCTAAGAATTAACCATCTGCCAGTGATTATAACGGACCCGACATTGACGTTCCAAGCCAGTCCTCCAGTCAGTTGGACCTACTATCCAATGATTGCGGGTGTCACACCTGGTTCACCGGTCTGTTTTTCAGTTTGCCGTCTTTCTTATGCCAAGGCAAATAGTTGTTTTTCGCTGGTACGTGTAATATCACGAGAGTGACATTGAAGAGGGCTCCGGGAGTTGCACAATAGAAAATGGCAACGAGATTATAACGGACCCGACATTGACGTTCCAAGCCAGTCCTCCAGTCAGTTGGACCTACTATCCAATGATTGCGGGTGTCACACCTGGTTCACCGGTCTGTTTTTCAGTTTGCCGTCTTTCTTATGCCAAGGCAAATAGTTGTTTTTCGCTGGTACGTGTAATATCACGAGAGTGACATTGAAGAGGGCTCCGGGAGTTGCACAAGATGCGTTTGGCCTTTTTTATTTACTTGTTCAACAGGTACCGACATCTAGGGCCCCATAAAACGCAAAAATCGATATTTCAGGATTTCTGGAAGAACGATTCGGCGTCCGGGATAGGTAACCGATCCGGGCTAGCTATACAGCATCCGATAGTGCTTTTGATGCTTCATTCAAGAGGGTAAACCGAAGCACCAACGTTTATTCGTTCCCAAAATACTAGCCCCTAAATGCCCCGCTCAATACATTTCAATACAAAGCGCCAAGACGAAGAGCCCATTTTCGCGAACCCCACATACGAAGAAGTTAATCGTGTATATATAAATATAAGTTAACGCTGGGTTATGCTTCTCTTTGTCTCTCTTTCATCTCCGGATTTCACCTCTTTAAGGTTTCATTGTTAATAACTGACTGCGTGATGACATATCAGGTCTTTATCGATTTCGGAAGCATTTTTTATTTTACTTATACAAAATTATTTTTGAAATACTCTCGAAAAGAAAATGAGCTCATTTTTTTAATCTGTGCTAATATATAACGTTGATTTAGCCAGTTGCTTCATTCTTCCCGGGACAGAGTATGACCGCGACAGAGGCACTCAATCGTGCGACTGGAGATGTGACTTCTGCTGTTAGTCTCATGAAAGCTTACGCTAGTGGAAGCAAAATTTGCGAACGGCGCGGAGACTGTTGGTTGGCGTGTATAGCCCAAACAGAAGTGTATGAATCATCTAAAAACTGCGCTTTCATTGAAAATTACAATGAAATCAGTTAAGAAAACGTTGAGAAGAAAAACTGAGAATCTTTACTTCACATTCACGCCATATGGCGCCCTCATTTTATGAAACCATCAGTCGGTTTGTCAGCGTATTCATACTGTTTAATAGCCAACCTGTTAAAGGTACTGTATCATTGGGCAATGGCGTAGGTGTGCTAATGGGTTTAAGTGGTGAAGATCTTTTGGAGGCGGGTAATCTATAAGAAGCGCATCTTTGTTGTGAAAAGCGTGTGAAGATCCCCAGGCATGAACAGTGTTTTGATTTCAAAAGAAATAAAAATTAAAAAAAAAAAGAAGATATGAAGCGGGTAAGGTGTGGCACAAACAGTCGAAACTATACAATATTCTCACAAATATAAGCAAAGCCAACAATGAGGCTGCCTTCTAAGAATTAGCCATCTGCCAGTGATAGCTAAATTAGCTCTCATCTGAGACAAACATAGATGGTCTTTCGCGCGTGACATGCGTCGTCTTAATCGATTAAACCATTACGATTCGGTTTACGCCTTCTTCGATTCAATAAAAACCAAATTTGCTCACGAATAAAAAAAAAACAAAATAAACACGTTTGCATAATAATTCGATCCTATGGATGTAGTTCAAAATAATGAAATGTGTCGTCCATCTCTTTTGTTGAAAACACACCGCCATATAATCTTTTTCGCAGTAAAATCTCGGGCTGCAGCAGAAGGGATTGACCAAGTTGCGTTCTTATCATGCTCCTGTCTTCGTTCCATTGTTTAAGCTGAGTCAGCGCGTAAGGCTGAGTCTAAACTGGCTTTGAAATCAAGGCCTGTCAGTTCTCCTTATAAGTGCAAGCACTAATCCCCATGTTTCGAGTCAGCATTGTATCGTACCACTGTGCAAACTGCATCGACGGCGTTCATCGCCTTCTTAGGACCACATGCGTTGAGAAAGCGTGAACGTGGATTTATATACGAAGAGCGAGTGTAAATGTGTAAACATGCTAGGCTCTCTTCCTCCTTCCTTCCTCGTCTTTAGCTTCTGAGACAGTTTTCTCGTCCCTCAAAGCCCGAAGTTCTTGCTCGACTCCATTCCCTTACCTCCGCCTATCACGTGCTTCTCCTCCCCCCCCCCCCCCCTCCCCCCTCCTTACTCGATACATGAGTCATCCTTTCGGAAAGAATACTTTGTAATCCCCGTGGCATCTGTTAGAGGCTACATGGTATATCAATAGTTCGCGTAAAACAAACATTCCAGCATTACGTACAATCCGCTTTTGAATCATTTGTGATCGAACTAAGTGCAGGTGGAGTGTTTAGTGGCTCTTGTGTTTAAGGTTCTTGAGGCATTCAGTAGTACAGGTCTCAGCGCTCCAGGCCTCCAAGTAAATATAGTCTACGAAGCAGATCAAATCAGCAATTGCTATACGACGCCGGCCACGCCACGTTAGTTTTTATTTGATGCTCACTTATAATTTTTTATACATGATTTGCTCATTTCTTTATGTATTCATATGTGGTCATAAATCGTAATTGCCGAATTTGGGATTTGTAAAGCGCATCATGGATAGCAATTCATTCATAAAAGGAATGAAGATATTAAGAGCTTAAAACTAGGTGGAGTTCTTAAAAGCGCAAAACTATGCGTACCAACAACCTAGCATTTTTATGTCCTTGTAGTAATTTACAGATTACTATAGTTCGTGCAGAAAATTTAATAATATATTTCTCCTCTCCGTGGACAGCTCAAATTCCATAAAAATTCGCATCTATTACGGCTGTGCAAAATATTTTAAAAATTCTAAAGACGATTTCAGCGGGAACGAGGATCGGTTTGTTGTCGGGTGGTGCGATCACAGAAACAGCGACTGTGACAGGTACTGCGGGAGCGCCAGTTACCCTAACGTCATGTCCCCCACGAGGAATTACCGGTGTGGGTGAATTTCAGGAATATATTAAGGTGAGTTGCTGTAAGGCTTGTAATAGTGATTGTGAATCGATCTTTTCATGAACAGGCCTCATATTTTATGATCATGCGGTAACAGAAGCGTCATTTAATGTCATACGAAATGCAAGGATTAAACTTCTGCGATAATAATCTGAGGAGACCTGTACAATGAAAATACGACTATCACTGAAAAGAGGAAAAAAGTATGGATGCTTAAGGTGAAGTATATGTAGCGAAGCGCTAAGTGCTTTTCCTGTGCGTTTTGACAAAGTTGTATGAGTTGATAAGTAGGATGCACACTACAGCTTCTCATTTTTATCTCATTTTCAAGTGAGGCGTCGACTGAGGGATGGGGGATTATGATGGCGTAATTTGGTTTTAAAGTTAAGAGTATTTTGCAATCGACCAACTAAGTGAGTTCTGAATGAATTATAATTTATTGGCAGTTTGTGAAGCCATTAGCTAGACCAATGGGTGAGATCGCCAAAGCACATATCATGTTAGCCTCTTCACTTGTATTCTTACTTGTTTTTTTTGAGGAGACCTGTACAATGAAAATACGACTATCACTGAAAAGAGGAAAAAAGTATGGATGCTTAAGGTGAAGTATATGTAGCGAAGCGCTAAGTGCTTTTCCTGTGCGTTTTGACAAAGTTGTATGAGTTGATAAGTAGGATGCACACTACAGCTTCTCATTTTTATCTCATTTTCAAGTGAGGCGTCGACTGAGGGATGGGGGATTATGATGGCGTAATTTGGTTTTAAAGTTAAGAGTATTTTGCAATCGACCAACTAAGTGAGTTCTGAATGAATTATAATTTATTGGCAGTTTGTGAAGCCATTAGCTAGACCAATGGGTGAGATCGCCAAAGCACATATCATGTTAGCCTCTTCACTTGTATTCTTACTTGTTTTTTTATGAAATTTTTGCTCACTGTAGCGAGATATAAGTTTAATAATTAGTTTGGAGTTTTATTTCAGAATGTCAAAGTGATCATTCGTGGCTATTCGACAACTCGCTTCACATGGAATCGTATCGCAAGCTCAATGCTAAGTACACTCAGCTTTCGCTATCATGTTCTCTTCCGTAGTGGAATTATCGTCGGCACATAACTGAAACGTTTTATACGAATATTACAAACGAAATAAAATCTTTCTAAGGCCTATTTAAACACTTATTGTTCGTTGTTAAACCAAACACACGTATGCGTTCGACTTTTGCGTATTCGAATTGAATTAACCGATCGTAGCCATTAAAAAAAAATGGCTTAAAACCTTGTGTTCTTTCGATTGCATTCTATTCCATTTATCGTGAAAATTATCTCTGTCCACTTTAACAATCTCTATTGTTCTTCTATGTGATTTGACCATTGATCGTCCAAAAAAGAATTTTTTAATCTCAAATTTCGAATTTTTTTTTTCGAAATTTATCTCAAACTGCCAACATTTTTTTTGCGTTGAAATTTTTTTTACAAAATTTTTTACTATGGATGATTTTATAATAAACAATCGACAATGCATTTTCGTAGGGAAAAATCCCGAAGAGTAATGGGACTTCATAGGTTCTTTTCATTCGTTTAGCATGGAAGTCCGGTTGCGCTCTTGAAGTTTCGATTCACTCGCGTTATTTTTCCAAAATCTTCGGCAGCTATAACACGTTTTAAATGTAACGTTCTTTACTAGCATTATCTGTGTGCATTGAAACTTTTTTGACGCTTCGTTTTGAGGGATTTTTAATCGCTGGTCGACTTCGGAAGATGTAGCACGCATTTCGAAATGGTATCGATGTTTTGTAAGAGATATAGTCATTTTTGAAATCGTAACAGCACAGCGTTCGAAACTGAAATTATATTTTGATGCCGGTCGAATACCTCACACGTTTATATTCTTTCTCATTTCCATGAAAATTTGTAAAAGTTCTCGTTGCAGTAAATCGCATCCCTAATTTATCGGAATCATTATCGGAATTTATCGAAATTATAATATTTTGAAAGTGTTACCATCACATTTAAAATTGAAAAGTCTATTAGCGTTTCGAGTTATTAATTACGACTCGCCATCCACTTTTTCATCTTACAATCGCCAACAAACTATTGATTTGCCATGAAACTGAAAAAAAATGCCCCTGACGATAGGAGATATCATTGGTGAGAAATGAAATTGGACATATATTGTAATTAATTCCTGAGTGCCTCGTTCAAACTAAACCTATTATTCAGTGAGTGAATTTTCAAATTAAAAATTCATTTATGTATTGCACGGCAAATCGATAATGCAATTATGCATTTAAAAAAACATAAGACATGCTTGCGATATATAAGCATTGTAATGGAAAGAAGTGAAAAGAGAATGCAAAATGCAAAAAAATGCACAAAAGAAGTATACATGATACGATGATCCCCTATATGGCATGTTCAGCCAATCGTGCGTCCATCGATTAAACAACAATTGAATTGTGCCAGAACTTCCATCATTTGAACTTTTTTTGAATTTGAAAATTTGAAAAATTTCCAAAATTCCATACCCATCATTTGAGTAGCGATTATAAAAATTTTATTATAAAAGCAAAAAAAAACATTATTTTATGAACTGTTTTTAGCTTAACTGATAATTAGCTTAAGAGAAGAAATGATTGTTTTCAGTCATTTTTTAATCCAGTCCATATGCACAAATATGATACGATTGCAGAATTTAATGTTGGTGGTTGAAAGTGTGCAAAACTGATTATGCATAATATATAGAGGATTTTACTTTCACTAAGGATATCTCGAATGGTAAATGGAAGCATTGTACCCTTTATACAGAAACCAAAAAAAGTTATGAATTTTTTCCGTCAACAAATAATTCACTCTTTAAGAAATTTTCACAATTTGTGACGTTGTCATAGCAGCGTCATTGCCACAAATAAATTTTTGTTGTGCCGTTTATTGCAATCGATTTTTCAAAATTTCTTTCTTTGCATGATTATTTCCACTTGGTTTTTGGTGGGATTTAGAACAAAAACTCATCTTTTGCATCCACGGTAACGTGATCGCAAGCCTTTCAATTTTAGGCAACAAAAATGGCGCTGCACATTAGTTACTCGTTGCAGGGTATCGCTCGATTGCGGTAGATCCGGGCGGCTAAGTGAATTTTTGAACAGCACGGTAGTCTTTTAAAATATTTACTTATGCAACTTTACGGTTTAATTGCACATTGATCATTTTTTGATTTTCCCTTGTGAGATCTTCGTTGCAGAATTGAAAATATTCTTCTTGCACAACGCCATACTGGTAGGCTTATCTGTCTGTAGTCGTTCATTAAGGTGTGCATCCTTCCTGTGATAGCGTATCTGCAAATCATAAAACAGCGTGCTTTCTCATGACGTTATGTTAACTACGTTATCCCTATTCAAAAGCTTATCAGCGACAGCCGATATGGGGAAAGGAAGCGAGTATGAGTGCACCCCATGGGTGCCTCTCGTAGCGTGCTTTCTCATGACGTTATGTTAACTACGTTATCCCTATTCAAAAGCTTATCAGCGACAGCCGATATGGGGAAAGGAAGCGAGTATGAGTGCACCCCATGGGTGCCTCTCGTAGCGTGCTTTCTCATGACGTTATGTTAACTACGTTATCCCTATTCAAAAGCTTATCAGCGACAGCCGATATGGGGAAAGGAAGCGAGTATGAGTGCACCCCATGGGTGCCTCTCGTAGCGTGCTTTCTCATGACGTTATGTTAACTACGTTATCCCTATTCAAAAGCTTATCAGCGACAGCCGATATGGGGAAAGGAAGCGAGTATGAGTGCACCCCATGGGTGCCTCTCGTAGCGTGCTTTCTCATGACGTTATGTTAACTACGTTATCCCTATTCAAAAGCTTATCAGCGACAGCCGATATGGGGAAAGGAAGCGAGTATGAGTGCACCCCATGGGTGCCTCTCGTAGCGTGCTTTCTCATGACGTTATGTTAACTACGTTATCCCTATTCAAAAGCTTATCAGCGACAGCCGATATGGGGAAAGGAAGCGAGTATGAGTGCACCCCATGGGTGCCTCTCGTAGCGTGCTTTCTCATGACGTTATGTTAACTACGTTATCCCTATTCAAAAGCTTATCAGCGACAGCCGATATGGGGAAAGGAAGCGAGTATGAGTGCACCCCATGGGTGCCTCTCGTAGCGTGCTTTCTCATGACGTTATGTTAACTACGTTATCCCTATTCAAAAGCTTATCAGCGACAGCCGATATGGGGAAAGGAAGCGAGTATGAGTGCACCCCATGGGTGCCTCTCGTAGCGTGCTTTCTCATGACGTTATGTTAACTACGTTATCCCTATTCAAAAGCTTATCAGCGACAGCCGATATGGGGAAAGGAAGCGAGTATGAGTGCACCCCATGGGTGCCTCTCGTAGCGTGCTTTCTCATGACGTTATGTTAACTACGTTATCCCTATTCAAAAGCTTATCAGCGACAGCCGATATGGGGAAAGGAAGCGAGTATGAGTGCACCCCATGGGTGCCTCTCGTAGCGTGCTTTCTCATGACGTTATGTTAACTACGTTATCCCTATTCAAAAGCTTATCAGCGACAGCCGATATGGGGAAAGGAAGCGAGTATGAGTGCACCCCATGGGTGCCTCTCGTAGCGTGCTTTCTCATGACGTTATGTTAACTACGTTATCCCTATTCAAAAGCTTATCAGCGACAGCCGATATGGGGAAAGGAAGCGAGTATGAGTGCACCCCATGGGTGCCTCTCGTAGCGTGCTTTCTCATGACGTTATGTTAACTACGTTATCCCTATTCAAAAGCTTATCAGCGACAGCCGATATGGGGAAAGGAAGCGAGTATGAGTGCACCCCATGGGTGCCTCTCGTAAATAAAAAACGTTCAGACTTCCTGAAAAAAAGAAAAACCAGGAGAAATGTGCGTTTTGGTTGTTATTAATGCATTGTCAGAAATGACAGAAATTTTAAAAAACATTCTTCGGCCGTTGAGATGGCAAATCCCTTTCCAGTATATTAGAAAATGACCCCGCCAAAACCCGGAAGGACAACGTGGCGAGTTCATAATCTCTAGTTTCCTTCAGCATGCCAACGTACATATTTATAGTAGAGGTTGTTCATTATAAAACAGTATAGGTACGAGTGGAACACTTCCATCTGATCCTCATTTCAGTGAAGTACGATGCTTGCGTGTTTAAGTTCCCATGATTGTGTCAGTGCTATGAACATTAATCTGTCCGTTCTATCCTCGACAGCCAAACAGCTCGATCCTATGGTGGCTGTGGAATCTGCTCCAGCGTTGCTCATTTAAGAACTCAGTTTTGGCAAACACGTCTCCGGTGAGCGATTGTTTTGACCTCTTTGGTCAAGACGACCTCTAACAATATCATGCTGGGATCGGGTAAGCGTTCTTGCTTGAAGACGCCGTGTTTTTAGCCGTTCGTTCACACGTTCCAACTTATAGTTGTCTGCCATTAGCCGACAAGTTACTTGCGCTTAGCTATTTGCATCATTGTGCCAAAGTTAATTGGTCTCATGGCTGTACGCGTATAGTCTCACCGTTTTCTTTGTAAGTGTATCAGATATGATAAAACACTTGCTATATCCATCTCAAACTAATTTGTAAAAGTGTCGCTTTCACATACTGTTGGTTTTATATATACTTGGCCAAATTCTCACGACCATATAATTCACATATTCACTTGCGCATAATGTAACTAAGCTCGACATAAAGTGCTTCCTCTGTAAGCATCATATGTTCGATTCAATTTGTATCGCACACTACCAAATTTCAACCAAACAAATATGAAGTGGCTGTAATCCGTGCGAAACTATTATATTAGAAATTATTATACGACGTTTACTTTTTGCGACAACTCCCCCTCAACCCTCCCCCCCCCCCCCCCCCCCCCCCCCCCCCCCCCCATTTCCTCCAGTTTAAAGGCAGACGATTCCATAAACAATCTTTGAACATTTCAGTGCTGTTAGCGCCGACTGAGTGCAACCCCACTTCCTAACAGCTCTAATTTCAACATGGTGCACTGTGCATAGCCAAACTCATTCGGCATTTTGGTACGTTTTGGGTTTCAAAAGCTGACATACCTAAATTGCTTATGCATAGCTAGGCAGTATGCATTGTGTTGCAAGGTTCTGAGTTACTAAAATTTTTTTCGCGGTAGAATTTTCCTTCTACAATTGTTTAGCTTATCAACACCTCAAAACAAAGCTTGGCAACCCCTAACACTGCGGAACAGCCGAAATGTTTAGCAAATTCGCGAAAACAATGCCTATAATCGTTGTCATTAACAAATCAACGAGCTGAAAACAATTAACTGTAAGCAGTAAGATGCATGAATGGTCGGCATGTTACAAGAGTAAATGAGGTTTTATGTTATGCAAGAGATGCCGATCCAATTCTTATAGGCCATAACCTGCTATGGGTTAAAAATAGACTCGTTCGGTGGGTTACAGTTAAACGTCGAGAAGGAGGTTTGCAGGAGCAATTGAGAGGGATGAAATCAGAATTTTTTGCCTTTTGCGGGCAGTCCATCACATCGGCAAGTTCGAATAATCACCAAAGCGCATGTTGCGCCAACCTCCTGGTATGCTTTCTCACATGATTTCACTGCTTTTTAAAGAATTTTCTGTGAAGTTTTTAGTGGCTTTCCGAACCCATGAGTGTCATTAGTCAGCAACGTAATGTCTATGACTTAAATCAAAAAAATTCATAGGGATTACGAAATCAAGCTAACGCTCTTCAATCACTCGGAACTAATGACGCTTTTTTTCCAGATTTTTAAGTAAACAACAGATAAGTAGCTGTAGGTGATCTGATGGCCAAACTCCTTCCTCTCCGTTGAAGGATCCGGATGGGATGGATGCATCAAGCTTCTCTAACGCGCTCTACGTAGGCTCTACGAAATTTTTCAAAACACCTCTTCGAGATTCACGTATTAGCCGCAGTATGCAATGCCTCGCTTGACTAAGCTGAGGTAGCTTATTGGACAAGTTTTAAGAAACAACAACTTGCCAAAAGAATCCAAGAGCTTCCTGATGGTTGTGGCTGAGTTGCAATTGTCAGAAGTGGCAAGCCGTTTGATGTCCTTTAAATAGATATCGGGTTCGGTGCTGTTAATGTATTCGACAGCTTTACCGATGAAACACGAACCATATG
The DNA here is from genome assembly GCA_000803305.1 of Toxocara canis. NCBI lineage: Eukaryota > Metazoa > Nematoda > Chromadorea > Rhabditida > Toxocaridae > Toxocara > Toxocara canis. The sequence continues at coordinate 64,814 of JPKZ01000186.1, read as the reverse complement.
CAATAATAAACGCCACGCAACAGTTTTTTCGCGAAGCGCAATCCTTAGCGCATTTCATCGGCGTCGATCGCATCCCAGCGTTAAAGTAACTGGCAAGGCGCAGCGGAACATTGTGAACATGGACGAATACGTTATCGTAGGCGACAACGTTCGGTACGATCAGCAGTAAAATCTGCAAATTTGCATAATCTCGCTGAAATGAGTCGTAGACGGAACAGTCAACTGGCAGGGGGAATGTTTCTTGATAAATTGTTTGCCCGTATTTGTTCGGTAAGCTTAAACAGTTTCAAATTTAGCAGCAATTTTTTGAAAGACTATTGCCTAGATCATATTCGCTGCATCTCTTGCACTAAGAATCAACGAATGTATGTAGCACTTACGAATAGTCCGACAAGTGGTGATGTTCGAGCGTAATGGTGAAATCCAGTTGGCAATACTGCCATCGAAACTAAACACGCTAACAATTGTAGCAAGGCTGCGAGTTGCCTATCTTTCTGAAATCAAACCTGGACTTTTGTTGCGAAATCAATCATATAGAGTTCGAACGTTTCGTACACTTAATGTTTCGTCTTTTCACAAATACATATGCTGCCCGAGTCACGATGGTTCCATTTATGATGTTTGGAACTTAACGATGACGATACTGATATGGCAAAATTGTAATGGCTGAGTTCTTTCTAAACTATGCCCTAGCCATTAATAAGCCGAATACTCGTGTAATTTGGTTGTTTCTATTAAAAGCATTAGGGACCATTTTGTGCCTATCATCAAAATTAAAAATTCAGTTCAATTCAGATTATATACTAAGACGACCAATCGAATCAATCATTCCTGAACGTTCATTTAATGAGCTTGAACTTCACTGTCAACTTGATCATGATCCATGGAATTAGTATGAAATTGGTTCGGCCTCTCATAAGCGCGCTGAAACGATTTTATACTAACTCAAGGTAACTGAGAATGGTAAACATGCATATAATTGTACGTTTTGTGCAATTCATAGAAAGCTATAAGACAGTACTGCTGGAGGCAACGACAGATCGGCGAAATTGACATATATGCTCTATGTCGCCTCATTCCTTTACGAGGTGTTACGAGTCGAATGATGACGAAACGCTACGACTACGACTATGTTCTGGCTGAACTGGAGGGGCCTGGCAAAAGAAAAAATTCCCTGATAGTGAGGAAAGAGAACGCTTAAGTTGTTGCGAGAGTATCACACACTTCGGTATTCACGTGCAGAACTCGGACAACTCTGATCTCATAAGCGGCCTTAGATACTGCTGAGGGTCTTATAACGGAAAAATTTTAGGCGGAGTTGATGCAAAAGGAAGGCATAACTGGACATATTTGTAACCTCATGATGCGATATTCATTATCAATAGTGTTGTCAATCGTCTGCACAGCGTTTTGTCCTGATCGGTTTTAAGCGTTCGCAGACATCGTTTTTTCTAATTGCACTTATGTTTAAAATTTATGTTCGATAATTCGCATCGGCTATATCAATCTCGATTTCCATGGTGAAACTCCATAGAACCAGGACTGCTGCTATGAATCACCAAATCTTAAAATTTCAGCTGCCTAACCCACATGCATAGCTGTCCTATTCTTGCGCTTTTACAAAATTGCAACTGCAAATGCCCATTATGAGACTATGATGTCTATTGGTACAAATGTTTTAGTGTTTGCTCATCTCCCCCTCCAACTGTTTGTCTGTCTGTCTTCTTTCTATCTGTCACGTTTGCTCGCCTTTTCGTCTGTCTCTGGTCTTTCCATCCGCTTGTCTGCGTGCCTGTGCATCCCAATGGGATGATCGTCTTGCTGCTGTTCGAGCGATCGGTTTATTTATTATCACCATTCAAGTTGGCACCATTCACGCAAAGCATGATAGTAGAAAACAAATAAAACATTCGATAAAACGCCAATTTATTTGCTATTTAAGAAGCGGGTTCAGAGGGCAATTTTAGAAATGTGGTATCTTTCACCTCACCAACTACCGTACTCCAAATTTGGTTTTATGCACCCGATTATTATACCGTAGCAATTACAATGGAGAAGAGCGAATTCTGTATAGTTTCTTGAATGTTTATTCGATCGTTTGCTGTGTTGAAATTTAAAATCGCATGACGCGCCTGGAAGGCATCCTAGCGCGCCAACAGATAAGTGTTCGTAAGGAGGAGATTGAATCCACGAACAGCAAAGGGCACGAAACGAAGTGCGCAATTCAAGCAAAAACAATCGCCCGATCGCGGGCCCGTCCACACGTGCCCGTAATTCAAATCCATCGTTTCTTCTCGCTCCAAGTTCGGCTTTCGTGATGCTGCCGGCTCGCCCCCCATCCGATAACAAAACTGGGTAATTAAAACCAAGTCGTTACGCGACGTGGATGGAAGCAACATCGTAAAGAATCAACAGTAAGTGTAACTCGTTATGCACAAAAAAACACCAACAAGGAATTAAGCGATATATCAAAATAATAAACGCAAGCGGATGCCAAGAATGCCAACAATATGAACGCACCGACAAAAAAAAAATTTAAAAAAACCAACGCCTCGCCTTTCCCCACCGTCCCCTCTCCCACCTCTACCGACAATGGCTAAGCCTACCATTTCGAATCTCAGAGGCGGTGACGAAAGCTGTGACGAAATCTTTGTTGGCCTGGCCCACCACTTGTGCCACCTGTCCGCGATGATATATGGCGCCTTCCGCGCTATTCCAAGTTTGTTTGCGGGAGTTTGCGACATACCTCGGAGCAGCGGTATTTTCAGATTATTTTTGTTGAGTCAAAATTTATATAGAACTGACGGATCAGTGTAGGACATGGACACGTCAAATTCAGTGATTACAACTTGTTCATCTCATGAAAATATTTCCTAAAACGAGTGCGAATGCGGACCGGAAAGCAGGCATGACTTGCGATTTGGCGACTCAGTTATGTTGCCAGTCATTTATGTGAAACGTTGGTTACACTAAAAATTCATACTTAAAATGACTCGGACGAGCACGCAGAACATCTGAACATTCGCTTTATACGTATTGCAATTGCAAGCGTTGGCAAGTATGCAATTGCACGCGTTGGCAAGCATGCAGATGCACGAGTTGGCAAGTATGCAGTATGCAGTGCGCATTATGACGATTTCGCTTGCATATTTAGCCATCAGTTAGGGATACGAAATTCCGCTGGTGTAGTTTAAATCCTAAAGGCTATCATCCTTCAAAATGAGGCCTTAACGTAAGCGCTTCAACGTCAGTCGCCCATTGGCCAACATTTTCGTTTGTCCTAGAAACGAAAGGTTCATTTGTACAATTCTTAAGCGAAGCGTTGATTTGCCGCACGATTCCTGGTTCGACCGATGGTAAAATGCCCTTTGAAGTTGTGGAGTCGATTTGGAACGAGAACATCCTTGTTATTGATCATATTCGTCAAATTTCATCGTTCCAATTTCAATGGCTTTCGATTTGAACTGCTTTAATACAAAGACTGGTGTAGTTTAAATCCTAAAGGCTATCATCCTTCAAAATGAGGCCTTAACGTAAGCGCTTCAACGTCAGTCGCCCATTGGCCAACATTTTCGTTTGTCCTAGAAACGAAAGGTTCATTTGTACAATTCTTAAGCGAAGCGTTGATTTGCCGCACGATTCCTGGTTCGACCGATGGTAAAATGCCCTTTGAAGTTGTGGAGTCGATTTGGAACGAGAACATCCTTGTTATTGATCGTCAAATTTCGTCAAATTTCATCGTTCCAATTTCAATGGCTTTCGATTTGAACTGCTTTAATACAAAGAAGTGCATATGTAAACACATACAAACGCGCAGATATGATCTGGACGTAACGCGTTTTGCAAAATCGTAAAGTTGCAAAAGTGCATACGAACAAATAAAAACAAGTTCTTTTGCTCATGTGATACTACCAAATAAAGTGGTGAGAGTAACCGAAACACTAAATGAGCAGTGCTGCGATGTTTACTCGTTATTTTACAGCCTTGATTGTAATATTAATCTCTGGCGCATCGCTACGTTATATTTAAGTAAGTTTGTGATTAAGATAGTGGTATAAGCCCTTGGTAATTAAGCCCTTCCCGGTATAAAACAAAGTTGTGGTGTTTCCCAAGAAATTCAAAAATATGAAACGGTAGAAATCCGCATACGAAAGAAATGTGCCATCGAAAATTATCCCGAAGGATAGGAAGAGCTTTCGAAATTTGACGGAAGTTATGTGAAGCCGTCGTCAAAATTTGCATCTTGTGAGAGTGTTGAAATGAACTTTTTGTTTATCGAAGGCGTTTTCGAACTTTAGTATTTGATGAACTCCGAAAACGTTGAGTGGGTGTGGTCAACGAGGAAATGACCACGTGGACGGACGCGTGAGTGATCTTTGAGACGGCATAAATACGCTTGACTGTCGGCCAATACGACGATCATCGACCTCCGCGGGTCACATGCTATCTATTCGCCGTGCAGATATGCATGATTCCTCGCGGTCCCTCTCGGCTCATTTCGCCTTGAACACTTTATTCAGTGAGAACAAATAATTGATGTTTGACGATGTGCCGTTTTGTGTACTACGTTGAATAGTCTTTTTTATATTTGCAAATTTTTTTGGCCTTTCCCACTGCTCGCATTATAGAATAAAAGTTATATCTGTTACACGTGCTGAGATCGCAGTTGGCCAAGTCGGTGCTTGCCTAGTGGTGGAAGGGAAACATTCGCTCGTCGTCAGTATTCCCCAAGATAGAAATGACCAAATGAAAACGAAGAAATATCTGATACAAATCAGGAACAATGAAATAGAGGTATTATACGTTTGCTGGGGATTCCCTGAGGACACGAAGTAAAGGTAAAACATTTTTATTTGAAACAAACGTAACTTCTTTGGTTCTTGTCTTTGTCTAAAGTACTGTATATTGAATAAATTAATTAGGTATTCAAAATATCTTTTTACAGTATCAATTCACAGACTATTTCCTTACTGCGGTTTTCATCATTTTTTTCCTCATTCCAATAGCTCCGTCACAGTCGTTGTCTCTCAGCCGATTATCCTTTTC
>JPKZ01000186.1:29191-40350 GCA_000803305.1 Toxocara canis | reverse complement strand
CCAATAAGCATTCATTAGGACACCAAATTCGATTCAACTAATAGATTCAAGAAAAATCACTTTAAAATAAGACACGAAAATTTTTCAAAAAAATAAAACTGAAAAAAACAAAATATTCGATATGTGCAACTGGCAACATGAGTAATTTGTTCACAACGTATAAAATATTTTTACAAAACAATTTCAAATAACAAATAATAACATTCGCTGTCCTCAAGCAGATATCCGATGTGCAGTTGATGATGGTAGGATTCGACTGGTGACGACGACTGCTCTGCATAAGAATTCTGCTTTCAAGTCGATACTTTCGGATTTTTAAAGACATTATTTAAATAAAAAGTTATGCTAACTGTTTTTGCTCTCTCTTGAATTGATTGTTCAAAATTACAACCAAAATTATCAAAAAAAAAACAGAAAATGAGATAAAGACTGAGAAAAAAAAACAGGAAATGAGAAAGAAAGGACTACCCAAATAACCATTTTTAAATGTTGCTCTACGTGTTAGCATAACTTCGATACCCATTTAACGAGCAGACACTTTCTCCATTGGAGCAAAAGATGTCACTTCTGAATCGACTAAAGAGTGAAGTCCGTTTAAAATTTGAAACAGAACCCCGTCATCAACCATCAAATGCATTCGAATCACACATGGGAATCTCGATTACCCAGAAGCATAGAGGTCATCCGTATATTTAAGAGATGTTATGGTCGATAAACCGGTAATGTGATAAGTGCTAGGAAATAATCGAAACTTCTTGAAAATTTTCTACAGAAGTGTCGAAAAATGAGAAATTCCTAGCACCTTTAGCACTTTATTGTCACTGTTAGGCATTCTTTTTGCGGTTGGCCTCGCTATTTTAGAACTTTATACAGCCGTAAATTCGTAATCCACAAAATTCCTTCCAGAATAGCGCCCCATAAAATTTGATTCGTAATCCAAGAAATGATGACCTTAATAAACTTTCGAGAAAATTCCATATGAAAAATGCCCATTTGTGGTTCGAATAATAACAACGGTAATATGACATTCAAAAATGGAGAATGATCTAAATAATCTAAAAGAAAATGATAGAAGAAATCAAAATTGATCTTTTAGAAGAAAATTTTTTTGAAATGCTTTAAAAATACATTTTCAATCAATACGCATGGGAAAACGTTTCAAAAAAATTTGGAATTGACCCACAAAAAAATTTAAGTAGGACTATAGCAGCAACTAATTCTCATAAAAAATCTGATCAAAATTTCCTGTTGTGACTAGAAATATGCAGCACTAAAGCATTCACCCGCTGCGTATTTCAGCTGCAACAGAAAGCAGCGCAATTCTGCAGCATTTTCACATGTTCAAGTTGTGGCAGGAAATTTTGATCAGATTTTTTTTGGGTTTCACATACTGGATATAAGCCAAACGCCTCACAGTGATATTATCGCAAGCGAGAACAAACCGAAGCTAGTGCCCCGAATCTATCTGGCTAAGCATACCTCTTCTTGTTAGCGTTCATCGTGATCTTTGACCTTGCAATAACAAAGAATACTAATGATCAAACAGAATCTGCACCATCAGCTATTCGCTCACTAGGCAAAGGTTGATAACTGTAATGCAAACGTTTTAGAGCACGCTCAATGCTGTCTTCTATGAAAGATGATTTCCTCATTACTCTTACACGAAGACGATTTGCTTGCGTTTAATATAAAGAAGTGACAAGCATCAGCTTAGAGGGGAAAAAACAATAGAAGGAATAACGAACTACACATGTATGTCCTATTTATTGCATTCAAAACGTGGTCAAGAATGAACGATACAAGATCAAGCAAAGGTACAGATCCCTCAATTAAAATCATGAAAAAGCTACGAGAGGAGGAGAGGCGGTAGGGAATGGAGTGGTGGGGAAGATAGAGGAAAGGAGTTTAAAGCTATAAGCCTTCACCGAACTGCTTCGCTCGATTCGTGAACGCCCGCAAGAACCAAATCAGAAGAGAGAGTGTTTCTAATTGCCTCACCCTTCTTGAACTATCTTATCACTAAACCGGATATTACCCCGTCAATACCGCTTTTAAATGATCATTTCTCCACTTGTAGTGAAAGAATTTCGCCAGGAAATGCCTCTTTAAGTGCAACACAGCGATTATATATTCTAGGAGTTGAACAATCTAGCCGATCATCGTCGCGCATAGATACCCCATTTCTATTTCTGAAAAAGCGCGGCAACTGTCCGTTATAGGACGTCATTAAAAGCCGTTTAAACCAATATGGACAGTTAGCATGCTTCCAACGCATATGGATCTATCTATCAAATTATATAGATCCTAGGCTATTCGTTTAAACTCCTTGTTGACAACAAGGCTTAAACTTGTGCATTTTAATCGACAGATTCAATGCAAACAAATCAGTATGAAACCAAAGTCTACAGCGATATAAAATTTGTCCAAAGCGACAAAAATTAAAATTTGTCCGGAGTGACGAAAATTATCGCTGTCTCAAATTATTAAAAATTTAAAAAGAAACCTAATGCGCGTTAATACTTAAACAACGGACGGAATAGGTTAAGTACACTGTTTAAAAAAAAATAAACCTAATACCACTGGATTATAAAACACAAAGAATGTAACAAAACACACAAGCACAACCTGAAATTTGATCCGCACAACATGCGCCGACCTGGTAAAGCTTTTCCCATCATCCAAGTGTTTGCCAGATACATCAGTCTGCATCTGGTACATTAATTTCTTTTTATCATTATGTCAGAAAGCTCAGACAGACAAATACGTCAGACAATGACGGATAAAGAATACGAAAGCACTGGTCCCGGCCGCATATTAAGGACTTCTTATATTTGGTATCAATGCTAATACGGTTTAATAGAGGCGTCTTGATGGACAACACCGTTTGGTTGCTCAGTTTTTCATCCCGTAGTTGGCCAATCATCCCTCCCTAAGAGGGCTTGCCCGTGCCAGACTTCAGAATTTCACCTGACGATATTTCGAGTTTATCTGGTTGATACACGTAAATGGGTCGAAATGTAATTAACTCGCATTAAGGGTCACGCGATTTGCTGTCGGCGTTAAGATGAAATAATGAATAAAAGCATGAAATGGCAAAATAAAGCATCCGAAATGTTACTGTTGTGCAGCACTCTGTAATTTCGCTTCCTGCATCCGTTTGTAATGATTCTCGGTCTCTTGAAATATTAGCTCCTTTAGCGTCTCTTTAGGAAGATCATCAAGTTCCATCTCCAGTGTGAACGGTTCTTCGCATACTGGCTGAAAAAAAAATTCATCAAATACCATTACGCTTCGCTGCATATGGAATCCGCTTCCGCAAATTTTGTACTGCTAATGGTTTCTCGAAATCATGATCCAGTAATTTTTTTCTCGACCTAAGAGGAGAAAAAAGAGCAGAACATCCGTAACGCTAAAAATTTATACTCATTTTGGCATCCTCACCCCGTTCCTGATGCTTTGAGGATTCTGCAACAGCGAAATTGCCATATGCGGCCCGCTTTTGCAAAAATATCATTCCGGAATAACAACGCTGCGCAAACTTAAACATACACACGAACGGATAACAGGTTAAGTAGCGACGATGTAACGAAGATAACGGTTAACTACTTTTGTAATTTGCAAATGAAAATAACGGAAGTCACTTCAACTACACATGTGCTAATGCCTCTAATTCATAGGAGGTGGGAGAGAGAGAAAAAAAGAGAGAGAAGGACGGGAGGGAGGAAGTGCGCTGGAGTGGAGGAACACAAAAATTTCCAACGTTAGAGACTCACGAAAAGTGAAGCGAGAACTTATGGGTACCTAGCTCAAGTATGGCTTCAAGTATGGAAGCGCGCGATGAATCCACAGCTCCATACCATTAATGAGAGCAGAATACAAAGGAATTCTCACAGCCTTCGACTACAATTCAAAAATCGTTGTACTTGTCGGTCTGTGCGATTGGCCCTTTAGGACATGACATAGCTCTCATAAACATGCTGCAAAGCTTTTGCCATCTATGCAAAAGCTCCTCAACGTCACGTAATTTCCTGTTCATGCTCTCCGCGTGCAACAACACACTTTTCGCAAGGAATCTGTGAAAAAATGAAGGCTGACTTCATCGTTAGGGTCGTAGTACTGCTCGAGATAGGGATGTGCAAGTGCGTCTTCGATATTAATGCGTTTGTTCGGATTGAACGTCAACATTTTATCGAGTAGATCGAGCGCACGGGGATCGGCTGAAGGGTACATCCGCAGCCAAGGTTGTTTCACCTTATGCGGCAGTGATAACAGGTAGGAACGCGCCTGAAAGTAGAACACTTCAAGACGTTTCTCTATCTCTTTTATGTTCACATTTTGATTCCTCTCAAAACCTTCACTTCATGCGATTTAGCCTCTGCACAAGCCGTTTACTACCACATTGATACTTATTTGCTTGCTACAAATAATGAATAAAGAAATAAGGCTGCATGAAATGGAGCTGCAAGAGGCGAACCAATCAATTAAACAAATGCCAACAACGTAAGTATACCGTGAACTCTGCCTGAAGACGAAATGCAGGGACTTAAATGATTCTTTAAAAAAACATCATAAAGTATAATAACTTAAAATATAAAACACGTATGCCTCAAACTTAATCCAGTCATAATGTCCTTCCCCGTCTTTAGTTACTTGAGAAAAAAAAAGCTATATAAAACTTTTTCATTGATGATACACTGTAGCGGTCTCTTGAAATATTAGCTCCTTTAGCGTCTCTTTAGGAAGATCATCAAGTTCCATCTCCAGTGTGAACGGTTCTTCGCATACTGGCTGAAAAAAAAATTCATCAAATACCATTACGCTTCGCTGCATATGGAATCCGCTTCCGCAAATTTTGTACTGCTAAAGGTTTCTCGAAATCATGATCCAGTAATTTTTTTCTCGACCTAAGAGGAGAAAAAAGAGCAGAACATCCGTAACGCTAAAAATTTATACTCATTTTGGCATCCTCACCCCGTTCCTGATGCTTTGAGGATTCTGCAACAGCGAAATTGCCATATGCGGCCCGCTTTTGCAAAAATATCATTCCGGAATAACAACGCTGCGCAAACTTAAACATACACACGAACGGATAACAGGTTAAGTAGCGACGATGTAACGAAGATAACGGTTAACTACTTTTGTAATTTGCAAATGAAAATAACGGAAGTCACTTCAACTACACATGTGCTAATGCCTCTAATTCATAGGAGGTGGGAGAGAGAGAAAAAAAGAGAGAGAAGGACGGGAGGGAGGAAGTGCGCTGGAGTGGAGGAACACAAAAATTTCCAACGTTAGAGACTCACGAAAAGTGAAGCGAGAACTTATGGGTACCTAGCTCAAGTATGGCTTCAAGTATGGAAGCGCGCGATGAATCCACAGCTCCATACCATTAATGAGAGCAGAATACAAAGGAATTCTCACAGCCTTCGACTACAATTCAAAAATCGTTGTACTTGTCGGTCTGTGCGATTGGCCCTTTAGGACATGACATAGCTCTCATAAACATGCTGCAAAGCTTTTGCCATCTATGCAAAAGCTCCTCAACGTCACGTAATTTCCTGTTCATGCTCTCCGCGTGCAACAACACACTTTTCGCAAGGAATCTGTGAAAAAATGAAGGCTGACTTCATCGTTAGGGTCGTAGTACTGCTCGAGATAGGGATGTGCAAGTGCGTCTTCGATATTAATGCGTTTGTTCGGATTGAACGTCAACATTTTATCGAGTAGATCGAGCGCACGGGGATCGGCTGAAGGGTACATCCGCAGCCAAGGTTGTTTCACCTTATGCGGCAGTGATAACAGGTAGGAACGCGCCTGAAAGTAGAACACTTCAAGACGTTTCTCTATCTCTTTTATGTTCACATTTTGATTCCTCTCAAAACCTTCACTTCATGCGATTTAGCCTCTGCACAAGCCGTTTACTACCACACTGATACTTATTTGCTTGCTACAAATAATGAATAAAGAAATAAGGCTGCATGAAATGGAGCTGCAAGAGGCGAACCAATCAATTAAACAAATGCCAACAACGTAAGTATACCGTGAACTCTGCCTGAAGACGAAATGCAGGGACTTAAATGATTCTTTAAAAAAACATCATAAAGTATAATAACTTAAAATATAAAACACGTATGCCTCAAACTTAATCCAGTCATAATGTCCTTCCCCGTCTTTAGTTACTTGAGAAAAAAAAGCTATATAAAACCTTTTCATTGATGATACACTGTAGATCCTCTTGACTGGGTGAGCCAATTACGGCAAGGATAAGATTTAGCTGATCGAGATAATGTTTCCCGGGAAAAAGCGGCCGATTATTGAGCATTTCGGCAAGGATACAACCCACTGACCAAACATCGATTGATTTCGTATAACCTTTCGAATTCAGCATTATTTCCGGTGCACGATACCATCTAAAAATAAGCTAATCGTTATGGACTACTTAACTGATAATTGACAGCTGATATAGGTGGAAATATCGCCATCCGATTTTCGATATCCATACAAATTTTTTTAATGGTGTGAGATATTGACGCTGGTTGGATTAGGAATCCATAAAAATATAAGTTGTTTCCCTCCCTTCTCTTCCCTTCCCTTCGAAAAATTTCCTGTTGGTTGGATCTAATGAGGACCTTTACAATTCCCTTAACTCTTCCCTTCTATATGCTGGTAGACGTAACTACCTCAAACAGCGACACGTTAAGCCTGCTGATTTCCTTCACCGCTCCTGAGAAAATGAAACCAATGGCAACATATTCAAAACACGTCTTCCTAAAATGGTGCAGGGGGAGGGCGGTGCTGAAAGAGATTATAAAGTTAATGGGTCCCACGAGGAAAAAATAATTTCAGAGCGAAGAGCATGCCAGGCAAAGATCTTATTGGAGGTAATGTAATATATGTTCACTAATGACGGCGAAATATGAAACAGAATCTGATCAGTGCTCTACTGGTAATATTTAGGAAACGATTCAGCTTAGAGGAAGTGATGTTATGAATCAGAAAACCCTATAGACTCGAACTTGCACTTCAACACTTTCAGGGCGTTGTGCAGTGTCACATTAAAATTCCGTCTGCAAGTACTCTACGTTCAGCTATCTCTTTAACGAAGTGAAAAGAGAATTCTTCTAGAGTCATTCGATAAGCTAAAGTAAAATGCTACGGCTGTTCCTCCGGCTTTTTTGAGAGGGCAATCCATTGCAGATCTCGTCCAATATTTACATCTTTGAGAATCCAGTTTCTGATTCCCATTCAAAAATTCTATACTGTCAACGCTGAAATGCCATATGTAAACACCTCTCACTCTTTTTGTATTTCAAAGCTCGAGCCATTAACAATTTGTCAACTGAATACTTTTGCATTCCACATCCCACTACAGCTTTAACTTAAAACTTGCACTTCTCATTGCATTCTTCCTAATAAATGGGACCATGGATCCATAAGGAGGATAATACCTGGTGGCGACATATTCGGTTAAGAAGCCGGTATGATCGTGGCCTGGATCGGTCACCCGTGCTAGGCCAAAGTCACAAATCTACAACACATAACAAATTTGTATTCAACATATACACCGCAAAAAGTCATAGGAATGAAGAAGCAGCTAAACATTGTTCTGTGCCTACTGGCTTAACCATGCTAACGCAGACCTTCGCCCATAAAGAAATCAGCTCATAAACTTCTCCTCTACTGATCATTCGCATAAGACCAAGGGATACGTGTCAGGAAAGCGGGAAATGATCCAAGTGATAGCTCACGTTTTGAATTCTTCCTAAATTCGAAATTCGGGGCAGTAAGTTCGCAGAAATTTAAAATGATCTTTGGCGACCTAAAGAAATGTGATTTCTCCTTTCCTTCCACATCTTCCGTTCAAATCAGCACACTATTTCGTACCTGTTTCGTATCGCTGGAGTGAAATCCCCTTGAAAAAAAAATCTAATAAACCCCTTTCATACCTTTTCATCATTCATTTCAGCTGATATATTTTTTTAAAGCAAAAAAGAACAAAGCCCACCTTGAGGTCACAAGTGGTATTCAAAAGCAAATTGGACGGTTTGAGATCACGGTGTATAACGTTGGCTGAATGAATATACTTGAGGCCACGCAATATTTGATAGAGGAAATAGCAAATGTGGTCGTTGGAGAGCTTTTGCGTTTTTAACAACTTATATAGATCGGTTTCCATCAAACACTGCACTATATAGCTGAAAAGGAACCAATTTCACATCGCGGTGCCATCAACAATGAGATGCAAATATTAAAGAGAGTCAATTAAGAGATATACATTCATATCCTCGCCCTCCCTACCCCATATATATTAAAGAGAGTCAATAAAGAGAGTCATATACCTCCCTACCCTATATATATTAAAGAGAGTCAATAAAGAGAGTCATATATTCTCTCTCCGTTCTCGTTTCCTCTAAATTCTGCTCGACCGTTGAACACATAAAAAAGCACAAGCAATCTAAATTTTAAAAAGCCCAAATTATTTATTTTGCACAATTTGTTGAGACAATAGCCTTCATTATACGATAATTTCCTATTTACCTCAAGAGTTTTAACCACGTCCCAGAAAATACCGCAATGCAATGAAAGAAATTTTTTGCTTGTGTTACGCAAATTCAACTATTTTTTCAGTGTTTCAGAAATTGCTGCACTCTCAACATTGTTTAATAACTGTTTAAAAAATCGAGGATCATGTTCCCTTGCGAAGAAGTAGAGCTGACGACTGCTTATTTAAATTATTATTTATTATCTTTTTCGAAATTTCGTTAACACTTTATAAAATAAAACTAATAGGCATCTAATTGGAAGTTTAAGAAAAAAACTGAAACACGATTTACGCTACTGACCCTATTGATTAGTTGATGCATTCCCTCACAGAACTTGGAATTTTACATAGCAAAATTCTATTAAGAACTTAATGAAAACAAAAACGAACATGTCTTTCATTTGTTCGACGCTTGGAGCTCGGATAATTTCTTGTATATTGATAATCTGAAAAACAACAACAAACAAATACATTCATAATATGAATACAACAGCAGCCAGTGGAATACGGAAATTATCGAAAAGTTTTATAAGGTAAGAAATTCTAATACTTATTAGAACGTTTTTTTCTTTTATTGAAAAGAAAAAAATTTTGGCACAGAGAAAAGAATAAAAGGAAAATTTTGATGATTCGGATATACAAATATATCTTTTGGGGAATGAGTACAATTCTGATTTAAAAAAAAATGAAACAAATAAAACGGAAAATTTTGAGGCCCAATTGCGTCAAACAATAGGAATTTTATGATAACAATATTAATTTCTAACGACTGTCGGCAAATAGCAAGCAGAAAAAGTTGAATACCTTCATTATGGCACCCATAAAACAATATAATAATGCTCATAATCAGATAACAAATGAAAAGCCTGGTTAAGAAAGGAAAAAAAAGTAACGCTTGTGGGAAGGAAAAAATTCAATAAAACAATTTTTTCCTTTTTACTGATAAGAAGAAGTTATTGAACAATTTACAGACAGCTCATAAATTCTTTTAAGGTTATTCGACAATATTTTCTATTATTATATATATTAAAGAGAGTCAATAAAGAGAGTCATATACCTCCCTACCCTATATATATTAAAGAGAGTCAATAAAGAGATTCATATATTCTCTCTCCGTTCTCCTTTCCTCTAAATTCTGCTCGACCGTTGAACACATAAAAAAGCACAAGCAATCTAAATTTTAAAAAGCCCAAATTATTTATTTTGCACAATTTGTTGAGACAATAGCCTTCATTATACGATAATTTCCTATTTACCTCAAGAGTTTTAACCACGTCCCAGAAAATACCGCAATGCAATGAAAGAAATTTTTTGCTTGTGTTACGCAAATTCAACTATTTTTTCAGTGTTTCAGAAATTGCTGCACTCTCAACATTGTTTAATAACTGTTTAAAAAATCGAGGATCATGTTCCCTTGCGAAGAAGTAGAGCTGACGACTGCTTATTTAAATTATTATTTATTATCTTTTTCGAAATTTCGTTAACACTTTATAAAATAAAACTAATAGGCATCTAATTGGAAGTTTAAGAAAAAAACTGAAACACGATTTACGCTACTGACCCTATTGATTAGTTGATGCATTCCCTCACAGAACTTGGAATTTTACATAGCAAAATTCTATTAAGAACTTAATGAAAACAAAAACGAACATGTCTTTCATTTGTTCGACGCTTGGAGCTCGGATAATTTCTTGTATATTGATAATCTGAAAAACAACAACAAACAAATACATTCATAATATGAATACAACAGCAGCCAGTGGAATACGGAAATTATCGAAAAGTTTTATAAGGTAAGAAATTCTAATACTTATTAGAACGTTTTTTTCTTTTATTGAAAAGAAAAAAATTTTGGCACAGAGAAAAGAATAAAAGGAAAATTTTGATGATTCGGATATACAAATATATCTTTTGGGGAATGAGTACAATTCTGATTTAAAAAAAAATGAAACAAATAAAACGGAAAATTTTGAGGCCCAATTGCGTCAAACAATAGGAATTTTATGATAACAATATTAATTTCTAACGACTGTCGGCAAATAGCAAGCAGAAAAAGTTGAATACCTTCATTATGGCACCCATAAAACAATATAATAATGCTCATAATCAGATAACAAATGAAAAGCCTGGTTAAGAAAGGAAAAAAAAGTAACGCTTGTGGGAAGGAAAAAATTCAATAAAACAATTTTTTCCTTTTTACTGATAAGAAGAAGTTATTGAACAATTTACAGACAGCTCATAAATTCTTTTAAGGTTATTCGACAATATTTTCTATTATTTTTCAAACGGAACACTGAAATTTATTAAAAACATTCGATTACATTTTCGTGTTTGAATCGAGTGAGAATTTTAATTTCGCGAAGTGTTCGTTGGCAAAACGTTTGATGTTCGAATGGAGAGATCTTCTTTATTGCAACTCGTTCACGTGTCTCAACATCTAACGCTGACCTGCAAAATAATTTTTGCAATTAATCCCACGTTTTCACAGAATGTAGAAAAGTTGCATTCATAGCGCACAACACCGCCCTCCTTAATACACAATTTTAAGTTTTTATTGAGCTATATTTCGGGGATATGCTGGAAGGGGATGTGGGGTAGCCGGCGGCAAGGAAGCCCT
>JPKZ01000186.1:17553-28266 GCA_000803305.1 Toxocara canis | reverse complement strand
CCCACCCCATTGACCATCAAAATTCCCATACACTGAAAGAAACAAGAACAAATTTTGCACCAAATATAATTGAACGAATCAACACATTTTGGGAGTTCCAATGAGTAAATAAATACTTCGATCTTTTGACACACAGCCAGCAAACTGAGCTGCTAACATGACTTTTTTTGTGGCTAAACAGTCCTTACGAAAAATTAACATGCGAGCCCATGGCAATAAAGAAATGCAGACTTGTGAGGTGAATCATTCAATAGGATGCTATTGCGAAATAACCACATACATGATCGCAGCTCTAATCGTTCACGTGTGAAAAACCAGGTAGTCTAATAACGCGGCCGGATAGCGCAATTTGTCAAAGGGCTCTTTCACTGCCATTTCATTTCACTTCGGCAAAACAATATAATTAGCGCTTTTGTCGAATTGCACTTCGAAATTTCGCATTCGAATTGCAAAATTTAGAATTGCATTTCCAAACTTTGCATCCGAACTGCAAAATTTAGAATTGCATTTCGAAATCTTGCATCCGAATTGCAAAATTTAGGGTTGCACTTCGGAAATGAACATTTTCATTTTGCTTTAATGCAGATTTGCAATAACGCAACAAATCTGTCTGATGTTTCTTATAGCTCAATATTTAACAATCAACGCGCGCGCAAAACGGAGTGATTATTTTCGACTGTTCGTTTAAAAAAAAACACCGGAAATCCCGGTTCTGCTTAACGTTGAGGCGAGAATATCGTTTCACATTTTACGCGAAAAGTATTTTCACGTTCCTCTTCAAGTCGATATGATTCATATAAGCAGGAACTTATAATTTATAAAAACAAACATTTCCATAACTATTATATTCCTCACAAGGTAACTGCTCAAGAAATTTTCCAGGATGTTGATTAGGGAAAGAAGTGGAGAAACTTACACGACCATTCCGTACGCTCCCTCACCAATATACGAGAGATTTATATATCTGGGTCCAACCTCGAACACCTGCCCGTGCACCTCTTCGATCGCATTACGCGTTTGCGCTTCCAGCGTCGTCATCCGAAAAATCACAAAATCACAGTATCTATATGGACGAAAGCTGATTGCCAACCCAACGTTCAATCACCTTCAATTAATCCATTCACGTAAATAGCGAGCGCTAAGGTGAACGAAAGAACCATTTCCATGAAACTAATCATGAGTTCAGCAGCTATTTACAACGTTAAAACGAAAGCACTAAAAAATTGTGCGGAGTACAAAACTCTCCAAACTCAAGAATGTGAGTAAAATCGGTGTTACGAATGGATCGCACAGTAAATTCAAACGATGTGTGGGTTTGAACCTACGCTCAACCCCTCGCCCAAACGAGCGTCACCCACTGCACGACCTGAAATTTCGTATTTCATGTTTGCTGCTTGCCCATGTAACCGGACGTAAGAGTGAATTGTCGAGAATTGTTTTAGCGAGAGGCTAAGACAACATATGAACCTTTTTCAACTGTCTTCCTTTCACTTTCGCCGTTTTCTACCTACCATTTTGCAATCGCGCTCGTTAGAAGACGTTCTACACGCTTTAAAAACGAAAGTATGTTGAATTTAATGCACAAGCACCCTGATGTCAAGAATCTAGTTCAAATTGGGATGGACGATGATAAACACGTAAAACCACCTCATACCTATCGACAAGGAAAAGCGCACGAGATTAACAACAAGTAAACGAAAGAATACATCCAGTTTTGAATAGAATCAGTGAAGTCATAAAAATGTACTTAAAATCACAGTAATCAAATCTATTCCAGTAACGAATACAGAACGAAACGCTGAAAAATTATAAGGAGCGAAAATCACGCATTAAATGATCAGTGAGAACAAAAAGAAGTTGTAAATAAAGTTAAGCTTTGTAAAGAGCGGCATGGGCACTCACTCGCTCTAACAGTCTTTTCTCTCATCCTCACTCGTCGTTCGTTCCACTCTTGTTCGCCGCCTCAGCGGCTCGTAATACAAAGTGCGCAAACGCAGAGCGCACACAAAGCATAACGTCTAATTAATTAATGGCACGGCCACCAAGCGGCAATCTCGTCGCTACCCAATCACCGAACACACACACACACATACACACATACACACATACACACACATACCGAACACGCTATCTCACTGAAAGGGACACAGCGCCAAATGGCCATTTGCCAAAAAGATGAAGCCAGAAGTGAAAAGCTTAAAATCGGTAACGAGCTTTAAATATCAGAATCGAGAAGCTTTGAAGTGAACAGATTCGGAAAGGCGCTGAATTGTAGCTAGTTAGCGTAATTATATACGCCCACTGCACGCTCCTTACGAAATATTTATCCACACTCCCAAATGATAACTGCAATATGCGACAAATTTAGTTCTCTATCGTTGGTCTTCAACTTTTCTTCAAGCTTTTTTACTTCTCCATACTGGTGAATAGCGTTACTTTATTGTATTTGTAATTGGAACTCATCCAATTTCCACTTTTTGGTATTGAAAAGTAATCCCCATACAAGATGTACTTTTTTTGGCAGTCGGATGGGAGCGATTGAAGTAAGGCACGCGTTACAGTTATGTTGCCGTTGTCCTCTATTGATCACCGATACATCGTTTCCGAACTCACCACCATATACTATCAAAGACCTTCTTTCGTGATTGGAATAGAAGTTGATATGATAAGGAATCTACTGACAAATAATCACATCCAAAGTGGATAATCGTGAAGAATTTCGTTAAGTACAGATACCAGAGTACTGATAACAATGGGTCTTCGACACAATCACTGTCCACAGAAGTTACAAGTTTTGTGGTAAGCGATTTAAAATTGACGGTCACCGAAGCAGCATCTAGAATGAGCATTCTTATGTATGAGAATAAAATCTCAGTATACGAAAAGAAAAAACACCCTCGAAAAGCTACCACCGCCCTAGCACGAACGAATACACCCAACACACCCGACATACCCAACACATCCAACACGCCCAATATATCAACCCAACCCATACAACTACAAAATACACTCACAAACACTGCTTATATATTGTCCACAATTTGATCGTTGACTCATTCGAGATTACGCACCGCATGGCGCCACAATTGCACGTTGGATCAAAAGCCGGTAGAAGGTTTTGGTCGTTACCAACCTCGTGATCGCTACCAGCAACTGCAATATCAACACATCTATCGACTTCCTTAAATGTACCCTACAAAGGCGTAATTTCAACATTTATTTAACTGCAGTAGCTTTTTAAGTATAAAGAACCTTAACTGTTTAAAATGATTTTAACGATACTCTGGTTCAGGCTCAACCATCAAGTTCAACTGTCCAAGCTAGACGATCATACGTGGCGAAACAATTTTTGGTTATCCAGTACAGCGCATTCGGTTGTTTCGGTGGCATTAATGCATCAGCCATGATCGTCAGCCTACATCGCATTCATATCGCCTTTCGATCACTGATCGTACTTTTTTTTTTCTGGAGGCGTTGTTACATGCTTTCTTTATTGTAAATAAAGATTTTTTCTCTCTCTTCTCTCTCAGAAAGTTCGGTTATGGAAAGCGTTCTTAGCGATACTGTAGGTGTGACTCCTCGATTGACAATGTGCGGTGTTGCGCGCGTGCCGCGTCGCGTGTCCTTATCGGTTGCGCGTGCACTCGACGTTCGCGTTATCCGAAACGTTTCGTTGCGTTGTCGAGATAACAACGTTGAGAGGAAGAGGCGTTTATGTTGTTCATTCGTGATACAGTTGTGACTCGTTATGAGTGCTCTAGTGAACATTTCTCCTAAGTAGTACCCGTCACATCGGTCGATGGGTTCTAGCTGTATGAGTCTGTTCGCCAAGCTTTTCAGTAGTGTACGATAACTTTTTTCAGTTGTTTTTGGCAACACTGAACTTCAGCTAACTTTTCCTTTCAACTCTGCTTCATGTGCATGCAAGCAATCAAACATCAAGATAAAGCTGTTCAAGTGTATCTTCTTTGTCGTTTCATTCTAAAAAAAATGCCTTCTGTTTAACCGCAGTTGCATAGCCTTTTGAAAAAGTTTGTAACTCGCCGCCCTTTCCCATTACTGGACGCATGTACCCTCAGCTAGGTGCTTACCGCCGCTTCAAAATAAAATGCCATAAACCCTGGGATTCATATGCCAAGCTGCTAGCATCGCAGCTCATAGCAGAGGAGGCGAGACATAGTTCGAGGTGGAGAATACATCTGAGAAGCGTTTGCATGAAATTTCATCCTCAAAGCTGCCGATCACCTTGAAGGAGCGACCGTACTAACATGGACCGCACCGAAACAACGTTGAGAGGAAGAGGCGTTTATGTTGTTCATTAGTGATACAGTTGTGACTCGTTATGAGTGCTCTAGTGAACATTTCTCCTAAGTAGTACCCGTCACATCGGTCGATGGGTTCTAGCTGTATCGTGAATAAATCAAAGAGAAAAGTAATGTTAGCCATAGAAGAGTGTTAATTATCATCATTAGGGACTCGACGATTTTTTTGCTGCATAATTTGGTATTAAGTTTGCGCGCTAAGAGGGATAATTTGTTCAATTTAATGAAAATGAAAAATCTATTTGCATAATTTGTTCGTGCTAAGTGGAAAGCCATACCCATTTAAAATTGTGCATTAGAATACTTTATATTCGTATTAAGTACTTTAAGTACTTTCTATATAAGTAATAAAATAAGATTACATAAATAATAAGTAATGAATTAAGTTCTATGTATAAACAAGTAGTGAATAAGTAAATATTCATAAAATAAATAAGTCAAGTACTTTATATTCATATTCTAGTCGCTTTTCATAAAACAGTATGAAAAGCTTTACATTCATATTAGCGCTCGCTTTTTGGTCACAAAATCGCCGGCACCTCTTGGAAACCACACTTCTGTTTTCGTTTGTCGTCTCTTTGATATGCAGATTTGTTACAACTTAGAAAGACATGAATCCAGTCCATGCAATGTTCACATAGAATCGCTGAAATAAGTAGATATTCTGTCTTAGTGAAAAGTTGCCCAGATCCTTCACGCTCTTTTATGAGACTTTTCGATATAACCGATTTGAAGGATTCGATTGGATGTATTAGCAAAGTTGTTGTGAAAGTTTATAACTAATTTTTTTTTTGCAGGAAGATATTTCGTTTAATCAAATGCGTTGAAACGTCAAAAGCGTTAAGATTATAAGTAACGAAATCTTATAAATGGTAAACGAGAATATGGGTGAGCTGCCTCCGGCTACATCACTTAACGATCTACTATCACAACTCATGACCATTTCCGAGCAGACTCTTGACGACCATACACAACAGAGGTGAACATTTCTTCACTTATCACCTTGTCGGCTTATCATCTTCATGCAGATTTCGGGACTTGGTTGCAGCCTCAACTTCCTGCTGCATTTGTATGCATCCTTATTTCCTTTCTTTTCTTGATTCTTTTTGCCTCTTTCTTCGTATCTCTTTCCATAGCGTTTTCCCTTAGCTGCTTGCGCCACCATTTCTCGAAGTTGACCTGCTACTTGCGATTACCGTTTAGTAACTGTGATGTAGGGGGGAGGGCGAGGGGTGGAGAGGGAGCAGTAGGATTGGTGGGATGGAGTACACACCGCAGTCCTTTTCAAATTCGTAACAAACGTTTGCTTTTTTCATTTATCGTTAAAGGTCCATTAATAGCAACTATATATTGCATAAAGTGCGGCTATAAAGCATTTATAAGATATTCGTCAGATTGTGAATACGAGTTTCTTGTGCGAAATTTCTGTTGTGTATTATTCTCGAGTTTCAAATCTCTCCTTTTTTTGTAATGCCTGAAATCGATGTGTTACATTTTCGAGCAAAAGCACACTTTTTTCCGTCTTTTCTACCTTTCCGTCCATAATTTTTCCAGCTGCTTATATGTTAAGTGTGGAATTATATATTGCATGAGCCGAATCGAAACTGATGACGCACGCAGCGAGGGGAGGTGTACATCATTAGGTAAAAACATACTGCTACCTTGCGTAGCCTTAAAAAGTCCAACACTTTTTAACACTGCACCTATCGTAACACATATTGTTAAAGTAATGTTCTTATCGTTCTTACCGCTCGGGCCTTCAGTGGGATGTCTCGATGTTACTGAGGCAATCGCACACCGAGCAACAGCCATCCTTTTGGCTGTTGTAGCTAGTTGTTAATACCACCCGCGAGCTGCGCTGTCAGTGGTCTGATGGGAAGCAGCCGGGAATCGAACCCAGGTCTCCCCGTATGTGAGGCGAGGGCTCTACCACTGAACTACTGCCGCCCATTGTTAAAGTAATGACGATTATAAAAGTGTCTTATCGTTCTTACCGCTCGGGCCTTCAGTGGGATGTCTCGATGTTACTGAGGCAATCGCACACCGAGCAACAGCCATCCTTTTGGCTGTTGTAGCTAGTTGTTAATACCACCCGCGAGCTGCGCTGTCAGTGGTCTGATGGGAAGCAGCCGGGAATCGAACCCAGGTCTCCCCGTATGTGAGGCGAGGGCTCTACCACTGAACTACTGCCGCCCATTGTTAAAGTAATGACGATTATAAAAGTGTCTTATCGTTCTTACCGCTCGGGCCTTCAGTGGGATGTCTCGATGTTACTGAGGCAATCGCACACCGAGCAACAGCCATCCTTTTGGCTGTTGTAGCTAGTTGTTAATACCACCCGCGAGCTGCGCTGTCAGTGGTCTGATGGGAAGCAGCCGGGAATCGAACCCAGGTCTCCCCGTATGTGAGGCGAGGGCTCTACCACTGAACTACTGCCGCCCATTGTTAAAGTAATGACGATTATAAAAGTGTCTTATCGTTCTTACCGCTCGGGCCTTCAGTGGGATGTCTCGATGTTACTGAGGCAATCGCACACCGAGCAACAGCCATCCTTTTGGCTGTTGTAGCTAGTTGTTAATACCACCCGCGAGCTGCGCTGTCAGTGGTCTGATGGGAAGCAGCCGGGAATCGAACCCAGGTCTCCCCGTATGTGAGGCGAGGGCTCTACCACTGAACTACTGCCGCCCATTGTTAAAGTAATGACGATTATAAAAGTGTCTTATCGTTCTTACCGCTCGGGCCTTCAGTGGGATGTCTCGATGTTACTGAGGCAATCGCACACCGAGCAACAGCCATCCTTTTGGCTGTTGTAGCTAGTTGTTAATACCACCCGCGAGCTGCGCTGTCAGTGGTCTGATGGGAAGCAGCCGGGAATCGAACCCAGGTCTCCCCGTATGTGAGGCGAGGGCTCTACCACTGAACTACTGCCGCCCATTGTTAAAGTAATGACGATTATAAAAGTGTCTTATCGTTCTTACCGCTCGGGCCTTCAGTGGGATGTCTCGATGTTACTGAGGCAATCGCACACCGAGCAACAGCCATCCTTTTGGCTGTTGTAGCTAGTTGTTAATACCACCCGCGAGCTGCGCTGTCAGTGGTCTGATGGGA
Organism: Toxocara canis; assembly: GCA_000803305.1. Lineage (NCBI taxonomy): Eukaryota > Metazoa > Nematoda > Chromadorea > Rhabditida > Toxocaridae > Toxocara > Toxocara canis. Next base: position 20,836 of record JPKZ01000186.1, on the reverse strand, counting down.
AGCAGCCGGGAATCGAACCCAGGTCTCCCCGTATGTGAGGCGAGGGCTCTACCACTGAACTACTGCCGCCCATTGTTAAAGTAATGACGATTATAAAAGTGTTTTTAATAGTTATTTCATCTCCCAGACAATCTGATTTCACTCTGACCCATTTGAATTATCGTCATGCAACGCGCACACCAATTCGTGCTTTGATAGCGTTGATTTTGCTGACTTGATGATAGCACCACAATGTTGCCTTGCCAGTGTTTCTGTGTCTCGTGAATCGGCATGTTTTGTTGCGAAATGATTGTACTGGAAATGTATGCTGTAGTTTTATTGCAAGTTTACGAGTGAATGAATGTATGTGCACCGATCTATCCTTTCGTTGCGTTTTTATTTTTTTGAGTTTCGAAATCGCTGAATTCGGAGGTTACATGAAATTTCCTAGATATAATATGGCATCTCATAACGGTTTGCATAGCTATTTGTCAGCTTTGAGCGGGAGGAGCTGTGAATATTTTCAGCTCCAGATGAGCTGAAAACTTGCTTATTCAGGAACCATTAGTGGGTGATCAGTGCAGAAAGCAGATGGAAAAACGACTTTTTTGGCGGATTTGTGCGCTTCGTTGGAGTGGTAAGTATGGATACACTGAGAAGTACAGGAAGCAGCAGTTGCAAACGCACCAAGTGAAAAGCGCTGTCTTCGAAGAAACGCTTATCGTCTAAACGGAATTTATTATCGTTTACAATAGGCCTTTCAATCTTTGCGCATAAATGTGAGCTTAAAAAATTGTTGCAAATATTATATCGGACAGTGAGATATTTCCTTATTAATGGGCATTTTATGAAATTGATTGGTGCAGTGAGAGGATTTGCAAAAGGGCGTGTTGTGAGTGCGCTTAAGATGCATTGAGAGCTAAACGAGTTTTGCAGGAAGCAGCAGTTGCAAACGCATCGAATGAAAAGTGCTCTTTTCGAAGTGCTATGTGAGGTCAAAGAAAAAACAGGTAGGAATTTTTTTGTTTAACTTCCTGATTCGAAGGTATGGCTAATGAAAGCGACGTTCTATATGTCCGATTTGGATATGCATGTAAAGGATTTACTTATTAAAAGAGGTGAACAAAGGTCGTTTTTGTATTCGTCATTGTATAGCCGCATAAAGCTTTATAGCAGTAGATTAGAGGGAAGTAAGGGTGTGGTAATGGCGCTCAGGGCGAACAGTCAACGTTCGCTTTGCATTATGAGATTAGGTGAAAAGGAGTAGTTGCAATGCGTCAGGCATATGGCTATCGTACGCATCTGAGCCTTTCGTTTTTATGCTTTTCAGCTCTGCTAACCATGTTTACGGACTTATGTGTGTTTGAAATAGAGGATCAGCTTTATCGCATACTTCGTTTTGACCATTTTTGCGAAATTCATTTATTATTATTTAATAGGGTTTTGCATTTCGGATTTGGTAAGCGTTCACTTCTTGTGGTATATGTAGCGGATTAGACTGCACGCTGTATCATGAAATTCGCCGACTTTTTGTTTATCTGCTTTTTTTTTCGTTCATTCAGTTCCGTCACTCAAACAACTCTAAATCTTCAACATTTTGTCGTATACTTTGTCTTGAGTAAAATGTCGTGTAGTTTTTAAACCGACCGAGAATAAACAACAATATATAATAGAATTTTGCAAGGGTTAAATAGGTGTGTTATGGGCACCGTACAGTGCTGATATGCAAGAGTCGAAATTTTTAAGTAATTGAATAATATGCAGTTATTAAGTGAATAAATAAATTCTAAATGAGTAAATAAGTAAAATGAATTATAGCGTTATCAATACGCGGCAGTCAGGAAGAAACACCGGAAGATCCACAGCTTATGAGATTGGATAATATGCTTGTGAGTTTATTGCCTTTTCACATCTGTTTTTATCAACACTCTTTTTCCATTTGATTTGAAGTCTCGGTACTCGAACTTGATTGAAGCAGAAGGTATTCTTTGATTAACCTAACTTCGATATCGTGTGTGACGGTAGTTATGTTACTTTCGAATCGTTGCAGGTGGCCGAAGGAGTTGCAGGTCCAGATAAAGGTGGCCCTTTACAAGGGGATGCAACTGGTGGTGATCAAGCAGATTATCGACAAAAGTTGACGCAAATACGACTTGTCTACAACGAGGAGTTGCGCAAATATGAAGAGGTGATATATTACTTTTTAGCTCAAATATACGCATAACATAATTCTTATATTTTCGATAGTCGTCTAGAGGTTGCAGAACCGTGTGTAGACAATATTTTGACAAAGGAAAGGGACGGACAAAAATTGCTTATGGCAAGTCGTTAAAACCGCGTGTTAAAAATGGTGGCGTGCACATTTGCAACAGGAAAATTCCCTCCGTCGATGTGGAATGTTATAGCTGATGTCGTACACTGATTAATTTTGTATCGAACAAGGTGTCAATGAGATTAAAGGTTTCTTGGGGTGAAATGAGGGGGCTATGATTTATGGAGAGGGAAGGGGAGACATACGAAAGAATAGGGCTGAGATTGAGAGAACATTATGTTAAAAATGAGGACTGGGGATTGAAGTTGGGCGTTCACAATGGCGTAGAAATGTTTTGGTCTCAGTTATGAACAATTCAGGCATGCCAAGAATTCACGCAGCACGTTGTTTCATTGCTGCGAGAGCAGAGTCGTACAAGGCCTATTGCGAACAAAGAAATTGAACGGATGGTTGCTATCATTCAAAAGAAATTCTCTGGAATACAGGTAAGTTCTCGGTTTGTAAATTTTGTGTTTAAGGTCGTACAGCAAAGGTGCCCGCTGCTGTTCGCGAGGTCAAAGTTCAACACCGTTTAAATACTGCTAGGCTGCACTCACGCCACATAGTTGAATGTCATTGCACTTATAAAAAACGCTTGCAGCGTAGTTGCTGGGTGCGCATTTCTGTTAGATGCTGCATATATTGCATTTGCTATGAATGGATATCCTTTGGAGAGTGCTATCGTTGCTGAGTTAGTAACACTTGAATTTAACAATATATGTTGAAATTCGATAATATGGGGCTGCATGGGGTGGGGCGGCGAGAACTCTGTGCTTTTCAAGAGGCCTTGAGCCCAGGTTCTCTTGGAAGAGGGAACTTTGTTTGAAGCGGTAAAGCAGTTGGGAAGAGATTTTTTTTACGACACTAAGAGACAGAACGTATCTGTAAGAGTTGATTGCAGTATATATGCAGTATACTCGTTATTTGGCTGGAAAATCAGTGCAAGATGAGGGATGAGGGGTATGTATTCAAAGGCTTTTTTTGCAAGTTCTG
>JPKZ01000186.1:0-11801 GCA_000803305.1 Toxocara canis | reverse complement strand
TACCCCTCCTCCTCCTCCACTTCATCTCCTCCTCTTTCCGTTCAAATGAACGTTTTCTCAACTAGCGCGTTGCTTATGCTTAACTTGTTTTCGACTTAACCGCATACGCTAACCATATTACTGCTTGGTTTTTATCAGTAATAAACTGCGACTGAGAAGTCAGACTAATGGAAGTTCTTCGCATATTTAGTCATAGGTACCTGCTCATTAGTACGTTTATTCATGTGCATTGCTTTTGTTCATTGGAGCATTTCGGGTAATTAATCATTCAATGAACGGTGAGCGGCGGGCCCGTGTATTCTTATTGAAATGATTATGCAAGTAAATTACTAATAGAGTCTGACTTCGGAGTCGCTCTTCATTGCGGTATGCTTGCTAATTTGCCTTTTAGGTTTATTAAAGTTGATCGACCAACCGGTCCTTCTTTCAGCGAAATATAGCGTTCCTTGCAGAAGTGATCAGACCAAAAGTGACAAGAACTTCTGCAAGGAACACTAAATTGGCTGATTCGAAAGGTATTATAAATTGGTAACACTGTTTCCCCGGTTGGCCGAGAAAGGAAAGCGGCAGTTGCGGAGACTGTCGGGAATGAAAACGCCGAAATCGGCTAGTCATGACACAAATCCAGCGCGCATTCTTTTTTCTTGCAATCGACATCGTGTTGTTATTGGAGGGATTTGTGCTAAAGAAAATGAAGTTCCTTGCAGCGATCCTTTCCGATATAACGAATACATTTATGGTATTGTTGTGCAGGTGCTGAAAAATGTACGCAGCTGTTGAAACGGTTTGAAGGACACTATTGTTCGAGAACAATTAGAAAGAAGGGATGTTGAGAGTTTCGCCACGAAAACTTTCATGCTGTAGCTTCATTCCTGTGATGTCTGGTATTAGTGACATCACTGGCTTACGTCGATTCAATGGGTCTCTTCGCTTGAAAATATGGTCTAGCTTGGAATAAGAACCTGCGATTTTCGATGCAGAGAACTGCACACATTTCATTTTGTGACATAATACAGTAAGCCAAAACGCTGTGAAGTTTGTGTATTCAAATTGACACTGTTGATATAAAGTGACTCTGATTAGAGGTGTAAGGTGGTTGCGAAAATTTTGTGCAGAAGCGATGACTTAAAGGATTTTCATTTAAGGGTCTTCCATCTGTAAGTGGCGAACCGCCGATGAAGAAAACGAAAAACGAATAACGACTTAATGCGCAGCGCTTGATCTCTTCAATCAGCACTATTGAACCTACCCATCCATGCGTCTTTTCTGATAGTTGTGTATCGCGACGTTTGCATCCATCACCGCGAAAGCGTTCTCATGGAGGAGGGAGCAAGAGGTGACGATTGTATGTCGTGCTATTCAGTAATGTTTTACTTTGGCTGATACAGACGCGTTCTTTCTTGTTCTCCTTTCTCTTCCGTGGAAATTAAATGTATGGAATGCAAATGTTGGCATACCTCATTTAGTGTATCATCGAATGCTTGCGTTTGCTATGTTGGGTAATTCTCAAACTGATCCTGCGAGAAGTATTTCTTAAATATCGATGAGGGAAATTTGAAGTGTTGAGAGTCAGTAAAAAGCTTTTTGAATAACGTTACTTAGAGCATACTAAATACCATTTTTTGTGTAATACCGAAAAGCCGAATTACTTTGTTTGAGTGACTTGTAAAAAAAAGCATCTGGAGGCGTCATACGAATGCCTACTGCCCTCTCTCCTCCAACCCACCACCCTTTTCTTGACTGGGAAAAAACGCGATAATTGGCATCAGAGGAGGAGTAGTAGTTTCGGGCATACTGGCTCCGACCTACATGACTGCCTGTCGAAGTGCTTTTGATTCAAGAAAAAAACTACTTTACTGGTTTATCGGATTCTTTAGGGTTTGAGAGAGAATGCGGTTTGGTATGAGTGAGACTGAGTAACCTTTTTTTGACAATTGTAGGATGGGGTCTCTTTAAGATGTTCGAGCTTGTGATTCTGCATCTTTATTCATCCACATTTATAATAAATTCTCGATGTTTTCATAAAGTAAGCTAAATGCAGGTGGTTTTGCCTTAGTTCGAAAATTTGGGAAAAGAATCTGTAAATTTGTTTATTGCTTCTGTAAACTCCTTTACGACCCGGCTATGTCTTTGATGCTGGATAGGAGTTTTTCGGGGTACAGTAATGGATGGGTGGGGAAAATATAATCAAATAGTGTTGCTGTTCGACGAAGTAATGAAGCACATTTGATAGTTTTTCATCGGTTTCTTCAGAGCATTATCGCCATTTGTGTATGTTACAGTTGAAACGATTACTTTGCATATAGACCGCAAGAATCAAAAAAAAAAAGCTGCTGTCCAAAGTACAGAAATCATAACGTGGGGAGCAAACCTCCAAGTTGCAGTACAAAACGGTAGTGCATATAAGGAATGTGGCTTCCGCGCTGTTTGTTTTTGTATGGACTACTGTATGTGACACTAGCGCAGCCTTAAGTCGGCTGTCTGAAATTCTGAAATGTGTTTTAGAGGTTACGTTTAGCTGTTATTGCAAACCTTGGCCTACTATATGAATTTTACACTTACCGTAATCATCAGCCCTTGTCATATATGCATTTGGTCATTACCGTAAACGATGTCATACTTGATGCATTTGACTGCTACATTATGTACTTAATGGATCTCCTTAGGAGACCTCTCGTCTTACATCGTTATTCTTGTTTCCTCATTTTGTCTTCCATGTTGATTCCAGTTTTGTAATGACCAGTACACTCACTATGTCATCTTAACGTTCTCTTGCTTTCAATCGATAAAGCTCTCATTGTTTTCTCTCGCAGACCGGATGTTACATAGGAGGGAGAAGTGCATATCAGGCCAGAGGTGAAGTAGGCAATAAAAGGTAAAGGCGCATAAAGTTAACCTCCTCGAAAATTTCGTTATTTGCCTTTTTTTTATGAGATTAAGTCATCCAAAATGGTGTGTACAGATTACTGACGGATCCGACGTTTTGGGGATCGCCATTCGCGCCGTCGAACCCCGTATCCGCTAAGTCTCGTCCGTATGAACGCATATGATGTTTTCAGTTTTTTTGTTTTTGCTCGCTTTGGAGTCGCCACTCTATCCTCCGAATAAAAGGACTCGCCGGGACTGGAAATGTTTTTTTCATGGGAACGAGGGTGTTGAAAATTAGCATCGTATTAGGACACTATCCCAGACCATCAGTGGGTTATTTGTGTTGGTCTAAGGAGCTAAAGTGAACATATCGGAATAAGGAAGAGCGATTCAAGAAATATCGCATATTTTAAAACATTTGGGACGTATACATACAACGTTGTATGATGAAAATGATCGTTATGTGGAAATAATATCAAATGGCAAGAAATTTATGCATGAATGTTTGATATTAGTTTTTATTTACTCGCTACTTGACTGTGGTAATTTGTTATTCAAATGTTCTAGGAAACTTTCTTAAGAAAAATCGTTACCTCCGATGAGATTTTAATTGTAAAACTGTTTCCATTTCTGCTCGACAGATATCGAAACGAAATTATTGGCAGAAGCACGTTGCATCAGTGAAGTGAGGCAATATCGCATAAATCGCGCTACAGAGTCGTTACACAAGCTAGCCATGCACGCGAACAACGACCAACGATTGATCTTGCACACCCAATTGTAAGCTGACGGAGCAAAGCGATTTTGTCGTTCAGCTCATTAAAGGCAAAAAACGAAACGTGAACATGCCGAAACGAATCAGGTACGGATAGTAATGCTGAGGAACATCGAGTGCATGAGAATTATGCAAACTGTTTAAATTTTATATTCACAGCAAAACGCTGCTTTACGGTGAGTACTGGGAGCTGGGTTGTTTATTTGCGCGTTAAATGAAATTTTAGAATCGAGCAAAACACCGAAATTTGTGATACAGCTACTGGAAAAGATAATCCCTTTCCCTCGCTTTTCTCTTTCCCCACCATTTAATATGCTCGCGGGCAGGCCAACTGAAAATGGTCTATGGAAATTTCAGTACCTTTAGGAATAGATATATAAGAAGGTGTAATTGTTGCGACCAGGAAATGAACACAATTCGGAGTGTCTGTCTTGAAGGGTGGGAGAGCTGTCACTATTTCAATAATGACTAAAGTATAATTTGATGTTATCAGGGCATATACGGGAAGACAACATGTTGTGGTAAGCAAAGAAGTAAGTCACTTATACAGCAGAGAATAATTGAACGAATGCGTTAGGGTATCGCACCATGAGTTGTGATTTGACCGGAGAACGGAGGTCAAACTTGTATTGGAAATCTTTTAAGAATATTTCGATCCATATTAAGAAAAAATTCCCATAGATGTCATATGACCAAATTTAGGCAATGGGAAGAAAAGGAAGAGTAAGGGAATGAAAAGCCTTGGCGGAATCTCTGTGAACACAATCGGTTACCTAGCGTTGATGATCAAAGATGCAGGAAAATGAATGGATAGTAGTTGCACAGCATTGAGGTAGAAACCAAAACGACCGTTTTGAGGAAATACGAGGGGAGATGATGAACAATTAAAATTGTTAAAAGAATAAAACCCTCTAAAATATAACCTAAAGGCGAGCCAAAGCAACTGGATCTATAAAGCCATCACGTTTCTGCACATGTGTGCAGCATGCCTATGCGTATTTAGCGCTCGTCGATATGTTCAGCAACATCACAGAACAACCATTAAAACCAGGATCAAAATTTGGTGATTCCAGTACAAATCTGGAGAGTCTCGAGAATGTCGAGAATCGTAAAATTTGATAATACAATTTCCATATCAGTCGATATACTGATGCAGAGTTAAAGGTATGTTAAAATGACTCGAACTCTTTAGATAGAGAATCCATCAGAACATCTCGGAGCCAACAAGAGTGGGTAAAGAAATTTTCCTCAGAACGTTTATGGAACTCGGTCGTTCTTTTCGAAATGGCGAACCAGAAAATGATGCTTTATGCCAATAAAAATAAAGACAATAATGAAAACGACGACAATAATAATTAATTAAGATAATTAGGCGTCGTTAATCGTTACATAGATGAAATTAAGCGTTTTATCTCTCTCTCTGTAAGATCAAAGTTTGTAATAAATGGGCTCTTTCGTATTCGTTTAGGTCTCGCAGCGATCGTGCGATTTGTTGGCGAACGATGAATTTTTTGAGAGACGTTGTTTGTCGCCTAAGAGATGCATGGTGTTGTTATTTCCGGTTGCATGCTGTGCACACAGAATTTCATTTAGTGCTGAGTTNTGAGGATGGCTGGAATTCTAATTGAGCGTTCAGAGTCTTGTGTTGCGATGTTCCATATGTATTTATCGACGTTGATGGTTCGTGTATTTTGAATCGAGGTTTTAGTATTTCTCATTGAATGTAAGTTGTTAATAAAGGTGTTTATATGCTTATATTTAGCATCTCTTGTGTGATCGCCTCACTTAACACATTCCGAAGTACGCTGCTCTCCACTTTTTAATCGTTTATGCCAATTTTCTAGTCGCTCATTCATTTCGACGATAGGCGCGGGCGCATTGAATAGTGAAGCGGCTAATATCGAACCGTGTGAGAAGTGTAGGCGCTTTCAGGCGTTTTCTAAATATTCGATGGGAGATTGAAAGCAAGCGGGTGAGCTGATTGCCTGTGATTATATTTTAAATGGTGCGTTTGAGAGTCAAAATTAAATAAGAAATTTTTTTGCGCGAATCACATCCGTCATTAGTAAGCTGATTATTGAGAAATGCATTCGTCGCATTCCACTTCATAGTTATTTTAGAACTGCAGGGATCTACTTTACGTTATTTTCTCTTTTTCTCGCTCTTTTCTCGACCAGTATGTCGACAGCCGAAGGCATTTAGTACGCTATTACGTTGTCTGAGGGAAGAGGGAGAGTGGGAGGGAGGCATTGAGGAGAGACGTTTTTAAAATGAAGGCGTTTTTTGAACAACATTTGTGACCTCAAAAATGTCGTCATAATACTGGTGTTGTGTGTCGTTGTTAAGCAAGAAGTTTTTACCGCGGGTATCGTACGCGCGCGAAATAGCGCAGTGGGAAAGGCGTCTCGACTATCACGTACAACGAACGGATCACCGTCCAAGAACCCACGTTCTTGAACAATGATTTCTAAGCGGTAGCATCTGTAGCACTATTTAGCACCTAATGTGTTTATAAAGTTGAAGTCGCTCATTTGAGCGTATACGTTAAGAAGGGTTTTTGTCGATAAAAGCAAATGCGTATAATCTCCTTATGAAACTCGAACCATCTCCAGCCATATAAACACTTGGCTTTGAATAATAATCAGTGCTATCATTATTCGGTAATATCCACCACTGATCGGCAATCACATCATTACACCTTTGCTTCCCATACCTTTACGTAAAGGTGCCATGCTTGATCGTTGTGATGTTTTTAAGTACATTCCATGCTTATTATAAAATCGATACTATTCCAATTCTGAATATTCTACCAAATAAGAATCTATTTTATTTTCAGGCAGGGAATAACGCAGTAAAGGGCCGCTTTTGGGCGGGCTGTGTAAGCGGCTAAACGCTTAGCCAGCCGTTCATTTTATATAGTGTTGCTGTTTTAATAAGACACTATATTCTTTATTGAAGCATTCGAATAAATAGCACCGGACTTTTGCGCCGGTTCTTTTTTGCTTTCTTAAAAGCAAAAGCTTAATACTTGACGAGCACCAAATCGAGCAGTTAGCGACGTTACAAGGGACGCACGTCACGCGTGCATCGTTTTACGTCGTCTACGACGGACGCGACTTGCGCGCGTATTTATTACTATTGGCTTTATTTACGGCACTATGATAGTACGGCGAACAAACGAGTACGCGTTCGACTCATCGTTATGCATTTACTCCCATTTGGGCGCTGCTATGCTCCTCATTGTATTGCCTCTGCTCGTCTCTCAGGTCAATAATCTCTTTTTCCTTTTGCTGAAGTAAAAGATCCTCGACCATGCACAAGAGTGGTGTGTCATGAAATTTGTTGGGCTTATGATGGTGTTTAATGGTGAATAAACGTTTTCCCTTCAAGTTAGCCGCGAATCATGGACTGTGTTTTGCCAACACATTCAACGTTTAGTCCTCTCATGTAAATGTGATGTACATACCTTGTGAAACAACTGTGCATCCAGCTACCTCCTCCTAGATTTCGAGGTTCACGTGTGCGTTTTTTTTCCTGTAAGCCGATTTATATAATGCGGAGTACAAGCGTATGTTTTATTTGACTTTACATGTTTTTGATGTTGTTTGACTCTTTTTTCGCTAACTTGCTCTTTACGTCCGATTTTATTCTGCGTACCACAGAGCTTGATCAAATCGAATAAAATTTCGGAAAGGTGACAAAAGTGTGATATAAATTAATTTTTATGGCGAAGGTGTGGTATAAATTAATTGTTATGGCAAAGGTGTGTTATAAATTGTTATGGCAAAGGTGTGTTATTAATTGTTATGGCAAAGGTGTGTTATAAATTGTTATGGCAAAGGTGTGGTATAAATTAATTGTTATGGCAAAGGTATGGTATAAATTAATTGTTATGGCAAAGGTGTCGTATAAATTAATTGTTATGGCAAAGGTGTGTTATAAATTAATTGTTATGGCAAAGGTATGGCATAAATTAATTGTTATGGAAAAGGTTTGATATAAATTAATCGTTAAAGTTCGCCGTATATTGAATGAGTGTTTAATTAACGTAATGATTTAGAGTAGGGCAGGCGATGACGTCTATTGTCGATCGCTTGACATTCGAAACAGTCCAGCAATGGCGTTTCAAGACAAAGAGACTAACGATAAATGGTCGACACTAGCCAATTGTACGGTTATGGAAGGCGATTTTTCCGTTTCGATGATTACTAGCGCTAATTACACACACGAAAGTTTTCCTGTCTTTGAACGACTACGAGTGATCACCGGTCATTTACTCGTCTTTCAAGTCAGGTATATCTTATTATAGATTGTTTAGGGGGGAGAGGAGGAGGGAAACGGATCGTTGTAATATTGGAAGCAAATGCTTCTATGCAGTAGATTCAAACTGGATTCTGTTACGTGAAATGCTCTTAACCTTCTCGTTTTTTTTTCTCCGAACTCATTAGACGTTTATCATTGCTCACTTAATTAGCGTCGTATATTGTCGTTTGAAAAATGTAACCTTTGTGAGTATTATTGACTTATTATGCGGTAGTATATAATATTTTAAGGACAGTAAACTTCCGCTGAACATTTGCACCTGTTGACCCTAAAGTTTAATCATCTTCAGCAGTGTTTGGTTTTTTTTTTGTTATGTCACGTCTATTGTGCATTTTACATAGGAAGCGGCGTCAAGGTTTAAAAACAGATTTTGTTTATATGGGGAATAGTGACACAGAAGTAGTTTGACTTGTTTGTTTTTGCTTGTAAACGGATTGATGAAATTGGTTTCTCTTTCCGTTTTTTTAAACAATGGAATTGTTCTTTCTAAACACGCAAAATTTCCTTCCAAATATCTCAGTACGTTAAAAGATGAGACGAAACGAGTTAATTTCTGAATTACTTAATGAAAATATCGATTCAAGAGTTGAGATAATGTGCACAACAACTTACATTTGCGATCCGAGAGGAGTTTTTAGAGTTGGATTTTTTCTGATATGTATTTATTACCCAAGAGTAAGCTCCATTTTTGACGAGTTTGCAGCCGGCAGAAGAAATTGGGAAAAGAGAGCGCAAGAAAAAATTGATGGCGAAAAATGAAGAAAGTCAAAGAAAGAGGAAAATGAGATCGCAGAATTGGTAGAGCTGAACGTTGAGGCCGCGGTTAGTTGCCGAAATTGGACGACGTTTACATTTACTAAAACATTGGTGCACTAAGAAAGTGGCGAATTGTTGGTAAGGGTGGACTTGTGATTGTTTTCTTGCTGTATTGCAGTGCTTTACGTTCGTTAAAACGAATGTTTCCGAATTTGCGAGTGATCGGCGGTCAGGAGTTGATAATGAACTATGCGTTGGTAATCTATCAGAATACACATCTTGTCGAAGTGGGCCTTCCCAAGTTGACGACAATTATTAATGGCGGTGTACGGATTATGGATAATACTCAACTGTGCTATAGTCGATATATTGATTGGGGAACGATGCTGATCGGGCCTGCTAACGATATCCTTATCGATCAAAGCAAAATCACTGATTCAGGTTTGTTGTTCCTACTGTTTCATTCTTCATTATTTTAGGTATTGTTTTGTTTATAAATTTAACGCTGGCAGTACACCGTACTACCTTAAATAAAGCCTTGGGGAACTGTGAGGTGCGCCGCTTTCTAGAGAGATTGGTTATTCGGAGAAAAAGCCACTGTTTTTTAATCCACAGTTAGTGAAATTTTTGGTATGGGAATTCGGTATATTCTATAATATGTTCGATCGAAAAGCGATACGTCACGAGGCCTTTTTTCGCTATGCAGGAGAGGCGAAGGGGAGTTTATGCTAGAAGGAGCTGTCGAAGACAACACTTGTGTACCTCTATGCATGTTCAGTTATATATCTAAAAGCACTGCACTTGCCGCGCATGCATTCATTCCTCGAAACTACTCCTATATCCCTGAGATCTGGATCCGCCTCTTTCCTCTGTCAAACATCCTCAACTATCCGGAGCCTCCTTTAATTGGCATTCTGGAACATGTGGAAGCGTACAATGAGTTTTCTTACTCAGCCTGCTTGTTTGCGGGGAGCAGTTCTCGGATAGAGAGAAAAAAACGAACTGAGAGAAGATTAACAGTTTTACTTCAAAGACTAATTCGCAATACATCGATTTCTTGATATCCGCAATACATCGATTTCTTGATATTTGAAGACATGGTTGCAAGGGTGCATTTGCAGATCTGTGTAGTGACGAGTGTGTACCTGAAGATGAGAGTCGCTGTCACAAAGTGGACGGTGTGTTGTCATGCTGGGATGCGGAAACATGCCAGATGCGTAAGTGACCAATTTTCGTTGATTTTTTGAAGTAGTAGTTTAACCTAGCATGAGCCGGGTGTCTTGTGACCTTAAACTTTGCCTCTTTATCCCCGACCCACCTCTCCCCCCTCCCTCACGTCCTCTCTCTTCTCCAGTTTGTTCTCACGTTTAAAATCGCTTGCCACAAGAATTCGCGTTGGATTCGATTTACCGTTGAGTTAGGCCGCCGCACTTTGGAGATGCCGGTTCAAATAAGATCGTTTCCCACAAATCTTTTTTTCTCAGCTTCACTTCTCAACTCCCACTATTTGGGAAGCTGAAGTTTCGAGCGTGTGAGATCGAAGGGTTGTAAGATGACTAGAATTTTTATGTTGAATGCGATGCAATGTTTAAAATTATTTGCGTTTATGAGCGTTTCCCATTTCGCTTGTAATTCATACCAAGATGCGATTCCATCGCTTCTCTCTTCAAATTTTCAAAAATTTGTTTAGAAAGCGCCATAATTGAATAAAATGAACCAACTTTCCGGCTGTGACAAATGGTTAAAATATTCGCGTTTTCCTGCGTCGCTTCGTTTTTACGAGTGAATGTCTTTGCGGCGTGTCGGAAACGTTGAGTACGGAAGCAAAAAAAAGCACAGTGAATTTCATCGAAACTCGCCAAACATGTTTAGGGCAAAATTATTCCTATTGATTTATGACTTTGTACTGAAAACGTGAAATTCCAAATAGCGTATTCACAAACAGAAAAGCATCAATGAACAAAGTAAATGAAATGATGAGCTAGGCAAAAATATAAATGTGTGCGGAAAGTCGTTTAAAATTTTTTTTTAAATGCAGTGCGGAAGGACGGGAGGTGGCATCGATGTGTCACCTACATCACATTCGGCTGACTCAGTTTTTTTTTGTGACATCCGGGCTTAGAGGGCATATTCCAATGATGAGGGTGGGGAGCGGACAGGGTGGGGGAGGGGGAAGAGGGGGCTATCATGAGCTGCAATTGTAGCTTGCACTCGCCAAAAATTCTGACGAGCTGATGTTATATTGAGCTGGTGTATTTTTAGGAACGATGATTTCATTTGCAGGCTGCTTGTTTTGATCGGTCGTTCCTCTCCCATTCTTTGATCCTTCTCTCTGCTCCCGTTTCGTTTAGTTCCAAAGCTCCCTCCCGTGTCGACTCGTTCTCTCTCTTCTGGCTATCCTGCTTTCAGAATACTCGAGAAATTCATCTGTGCATCTTTTCGGTCGTTATTTTCGTACACGATTATAATTTCCAATTCGCCCTGTTTTTTCATTATCTATTGTTTCTCCTCTTACTTCCCCAGACTTATGCCCTGACCGGGTTAACTTTTCGTGGAGTTACCTTCTCTAGCTATTTCAGAGAGGAAATAGAGGGTTCAGCTTTGTTCGAGAACGGTGTTTGATTTGCGTTCTGGCTGCTTTTCTTTTTGTTGATGGTCCCCCTTGTAATATAGGGTTGTTTTTGAAGAATGTGAGCATTCGCGAAACGATGACAAGAGCCCGGGACCAGGTTGTGACGATTATGGGCGCAGATGTCACGAACAGTGCCTAGGCGGTTGCTCTCGACCAAATGATCCGAGTGCGTGTCACTTCTGCAAAAATGTCATCCATAAAGGAGTTTGCACACAGAAGTGTCCTAGCGGTCTTTTCGAGATACATCACGTCTATCTTGTTCGGTAAGCACTGATTTATATAACCATTAAGTGAAGTGTTGCCGTTTATATAAACATATATATGTACATGTATATGTATGCACACATATATACATATACATATATATATGTATATATATACACATACATATACATATACATATATATACATATATATATATATAGATAATACATATACACATATACA
>JPKZ01000185.1:92253-110297 GCA_000803305.1 Toxocara canis | reverse complement strand
TTGGCGTTTGTATCATCGCAATCGCGGCTCGACGCGAATGGGACGATATCAAGCGGGAAGAAATCCGCGAAGATGGCTACAGAACGCAACGCGTCTACCGATATCTTTATAGGGGCCAAATCTCAAGCGGCCTTCCCAAAGAGTCTACCCAGCATGCCGCTACCCGAATCGAGGCTCACGTTTCGCTTGTCTTCCCCAACAACGAGCGAACTGCAGTACTCCGTTTGGAAAAGGTTCGCTTCGGCAGTCTGAATCACGATATTCCAGAGCCACGAGAGCTCCAGCGCTTCGAAATTTTCGAAGAGAAGGAGGTTGAAGAGGAGTATCTCAGACTTCTGCGCCTGCCACTGCGATTCAGATATGTCGATGGGCTCGTGTCAGAGATTGAATTCGACCGTGAGGACAGGCCTTGGTCCGAGAATATCAAGCGCGCAGTCCTCAACTTGCTGCAGGTCAATCTCAAAAAGAACATGCGCACCGATATCCATGAGGAGCGCAATGTCCGTGAGGATATCGAGCTTCTAGATGAACACCGCGAAAGACGAGAAGATGCCGACTTCTTCGTCGCCCAAGAGGTGCGTTTACAGCTGTGCTCAATTTTTATCAATGCCATCTAATCCTAGAAAACTTAAAATAGACCAGTTTTCCGTATGGAATCCTGAGCGCGCTAAGCAAAACGCATTTCTGACTCGCATGCCCTCCCTCCCCCTCATCTGGTCGGCAGTATCATGAAAGTCCCCCATAATAAGTTTTAATTAAGTGGTTCCATACAGGGTTGAGTAAAGCGTGGGATAAAGTAATGCAATAGCCAACTACCTCGCATGGATACCATCCCACAAAAACTTGCTTTAAGCGTCTTCTCTTAAAAGCTAGACAAGTGGCGAAAAAGCTGCAAATTTCTTTCGATGTTCTTCTCAGATTGCCTATGAAGGGAGAATGTGATTTTCCACTGGGACGAGAACTTAGCAACGTTATGCCCTGTTTCGTATATATGAGCAATACGTGAAGTCAAAAAATATTTAACTAAATATCTACTGGATCGATTTTGCAGCCAACGCTGGAAGGAGATTGCGAGGTCTACTATACGATCAACAGGCTTCCAAGAGAGGAAAAGGAGAGAGAAGAGCTGCTAAAGGTAACAAAGTCGATCAACTTCGAGAAGTGCAGCAGGAGGATCGAGGTCCGCTATAACCACCGCTTCGGAGAAAAGTGCGACAAGTGCGATGAAGAGAGTGAGAAGGAACGCGTTACTAAGACAAGCACCGTTTTCAACTATAATATAATTGGTAACAGAGACAAATTCCTCGTCAAGAATGCCGAGGTCAAGTCGCAGTACGTTCTTGCCCCGCTGGGCGAGGACGAGGCCACAATGAGGACTGTGGTCGTTGGCCGACTTGAGCTTCTGAAGGTGGACGAGAGGAGGGAAAGGTGGGAGGAGCCACGCAGCGAAAGAAAACAATCCATCATTTATTCACCGGAACGTCTCATCAAGATCGAACGCTTTTACATGAACGGTGACGAGGAACTGAGAGAGGACCATCCCTTCAGACTGATCCGCCACAAGTACGAACTCATTGATCAGACTGTTAGCAAGATGGTTCGTGCAATATCTGACAAAGAAGTCGGAATCGAAACCGACGCAACACGCCAAATGGCACGGCTGGTCGAACTGTTCCGAATGTGTTCGAAAGAGGAGCTCCACAAGGTTGTGAATGAGTTTTGGTTGGGAGGCAAATTCGACGAAAAGACGAAGAAGAAGGTTTATGACATTGTTGTCGATGCACTTGCATTGGCCGGTACCAAGAACACGATCGAGCTTCTCGTTGAGCAAATCGAACAACGCAGAGTGAGCACGACTAAGACGGCGAAGGCCCTCCAAACTCTCGTAAACGTACGGGTCGTCTCGGAGAGACAGATCGATACCGTGTTACGCCTTTGCAAGAAGGATGTTTGCGAACGTAATCCGCTTCTTAAGCAGTCCTGCCTTCTTAGCGTCGGTGGCATGATCAATGCTCTCTGCAAGGACAACAAGGATCGTCTTGCCATTGAACTCACCGAGATGAGAATCTGCCCTCGTGAACTCAAGGAGAAGTACCTTAGGGTGCGTTAGCATTTATTTTTCACCGTTTCGGTCCACAGAACCTGTTTCATCAGCAAAAGTCTTATCTATAGAAGCAGTAGTAGCGAAGATATCCTCAGATCCAGAATCCTGTTATTTTGATCACCACTTTCTGCTCCTTCCTATGTAGGGTCCAAAGTTTGGACAGGAATGCTGAGAAACCGTCCGGAGTGTCGAATGAACCTGCTCATGAATTTTTGGATCCAAAATGACCAAGGAGAAAAAGTATTAGCCAGGGAAGGAATATGAACATTCGAGGCTTTTGCAGGAACTCATGGAAATCTTCCGTAACGCAGAGACCCGATACGAGAAAGTGCTCGCTTTGAAGACACTGGCGAATGCCGGCATTGACCTCAGCGTGTACGAACTCGAGAAGATCATTACCGACCGCAAGGAAGAGAGAATCATTCGCGCACAAGCCATAGATGCGCTTCGCCAGCTGCGCACTGTGATGCCGCGCAAGATCCAGCGCCTTCTACTGCCAGTGTTCAAGGACAAGCGATTTTGCAGCCAACGCTGGAAGGAGATTGCGAGGTCTACTATACGATCAACAGGCTTCCAAGAGAGGAAAAGGAGAGAGAAGAGCTGCTAAAGGTAACAAAGTCGATCAACTTCGAGAAGTGCAGCAGGAGGATCGAGGTCCGCTATAACCACCGCTTCGGAGAAAAGTGCGACAAGTGCGATGAAGAGAGTGAGAAGGAACGCGTTACTAAGACAAGCACCGTTTTCAACTATAATATAATTGGTAACAGAGACAAATTCCTCGTCAAGAATGCCGAGGTCAAGTCGCAGTACGTTCTTGCCCCGCTGGGCGAGGACGAGGCCACAATGAGGACTGTGGTCGTTGGCCGACTTGAGCTTCTGAAGGTGGACGAGAGGAGGGAAAGGTGGGAGGAGCCACGCAGCGAAAGAAAACAATCCATCATTTATTCACCGGAACGTCTCATCAAGATCGAACGCTTTTACATGAACGGTGACGAGGAACTGAGAGAGGACCATCCCTTCAGACTGATCCGCCACAAGTACGAACTCATTGATCAGACTGTTAGCAAGATGGTTCGTGCAATATCTGACAAAGAAGTCGGAATCGAAACCGACGCAACACGCCAAATGGCACGGCTGGTCGAACTGTTCCGAATGTGTTCGAAAGAGGAGCTCCACAAGGTTGTGAATGAGTTTTGGTTGGGAGGCAAATTCGACGAAAAGACGAAGAAGAAGGTTTATGACATTGTTGTCGATGCACTTGCATTGGCCGGTACCAAGAACACGATCGAGCTTCTCGTTGAGCAAATCGAACAACGCAGAGTGAGCACGACTAAGACGGCGAAGGCCCTCCAAACTCTCGTAAACGTACGGGTCGTCTCGGAGAGACAGATCGATACCGTGTTACGCCTTTGCAAGAAGGATGTTTGCGAACGTAATCCGCTTCTTAAGCAGTCCTGCCTTCTTAGCGTCGGTGGCATGATCAATGCTCTCTGCAAGGACAACAAGGATCGTCTTGCCATTGAACTCACCGAGATGAGAATCTGCCCTCGTGAACTCAAGGAGAAGTACCTTAGGGTGCGTTAGCATTTATTTTTCACCGTTTCGGTCCACAGAACCTGTTTCATCAGCAAAAGTCTTATCTATAGAAGCAGTAGTAGCGAAGATATCCTCAGATCCAGAATCCTGTTATTTTGATCACCACTTTCTGCTCCTTCCTATGTAGGGTCCAAAGTTTGGACAGGAATGCTGAGAAACCGTCCGGAGTGTCGAATGAACCTGCTCATGAATTTTTGGATCCAAAATGACCAAGGAGAAAAAGTATTAGCCAGGGAAGGAATATGAACATTCGAGGCTTTTGCAGGAACTCATGGAAATCTTCCGTAACGCAGAGACCCGATACGAGAAAGTGCTCGCTTTGAAGACACTGGCGAATGCCGGCATTGACCTCAGCGTGTACGAACTCGAGAAGATCATTACCGACCGCAAGGAAGAGAGAATCATTCGCGCACAAGCCATAGATGCGCTTCGCCAGCTGCGCACTGTGATGCCGCGCAAGATCCAGCGCCTTCTACTGCCAGTGTTCAAGGACAAGACCGAATATCCCGAGATCCGCATCACTGCGCTCGCCCAGATTATGCACACGCTACCCGAGCGAACTGTGCTCGACCAAATCGCAGAGGCACTTCTTCATGAGCAGTCTCGACAAGTGCAGTCGTTCACTTACTCGATGATGAGAACGTTCGCTGTCTCAAGGAATCCATGTGAGAAGAGACTGTAAGTATTCACTTCAGTTCTGGTTATGCGTAACTATGAAGACATTTCAACAGACAGAGCGGCGCCATTTGCTGTAACAGTTCCCGCAAGTACCTCGAGAAGCACCTCAAAACGAAATTTAAAGTCGGGGGTTAGGGCTACATGGTTGTGATCTGAAACTTATAACCGCTTCTTAGCTTCCTATAGTTGACGCAGACAGCGGTCATCAGTCGTGATATCCAGTTATCTCGAAAAATGTACATGATCTGAGTTAGTGACGAATTACATGCCAAGGAAACGCAGTGCTTTATAGATTGTATGTAAAGTAGTTGAGATGTTAGCGAAACGTCGCTATCCTCACCTAGAAAGTAGATATCTTTTGCATAGAGTGATATTTTTTACCAATTTTTTTTTTGCTCTGACGCATTTAGAATGCCATCTAACATCTATTAACCTGTGTGCCGCACGAGTTTGCGTAAAAATGCATATTTCCTCAATTGGTATTGTTCTCGCAGTAAATTCTGAAATTTGTGTGTTATTTCAGCTCCAAATACGTTCTGTGCAAACGACGAATATGCGAAATGTGAAATGGGCACATTAAAAGCGGGAATAAGTTTTGCTCCTTTTCTATGATTCGTTGCTTTTCAGTGGCGAGGATCTCCGACTTGCTCTCAACCTTGCTCGTGTTGACATCACCAACTGGACCGATAGCAAGTACATCCACATACCGTTATTCGATGAAAACCGCAAAGTCGGACTTTCTCTTGACCTTGCTTCCATCTTTACAAAGGACAGCACATTCCCGCGAGAACTGATGATGAGCCTTGATACGATCGTCGCCAAACAGTGGAGGAAGTCGAACATTCAGCTCGGACTCGTCCAATACAACCTCGAAGAGATCGTTGAAAAACTTGTGAAGGAAACCGAAGAGAAATCACTCGAGGATATCGTTGTCCGCCAAAGGAGGGCTGCCTCGTTCAGACCAACTGATATCTTGCACTCGCTTTATGAGAAACTCAACATCAGAAGCCGTCGTGAGAAGTCGAGCGTTTATGCGATGGCGTACCTCCGTTTCAAGAATCTCGACTTCGCCATCGTGCCCATTGATGCAGAGACTCTTCCTGAAGCTCTCAAGGTTATGCGCGATGGAAAGATCGACCTTTCGCGCTTAGAGGGATACCTCACTCGCGGATGCCGTTTCCAGACGCACTTTGCCACTTACTTCCATGAGGTTTCGCGCAGACTTCCAACCACAATCGGAATGCCGCTAGTCATTACTGATAAGATTCCAACAATTATCGGTCTTGAAGGCGAATTCAAAACCGTGCTGACTCCGCAAGAGACAAAACGTTTGAATGGCGCGAAGATTAATCTCCAGGTCAGACCGACGGTCGCTGCCACACACCTCATTCGCATGCACATTTGGAATCCAGTGGTGAACTCTGGAATCAAGATGATGCAAGCTATGAGATTCAACCTGCCCATCGATGCAGAAGTCGAGCTTTTGGTTGATAGAAAGTTACAGCTGAAATACAGGATCAGGGTACCTCAGGAGAAGAAGCAAATCTTCACCGCGCATACCCGCCTGGTAACGATCACATCGAGCTGGCCAATTGACTCGAAGATCTATGCTGAGCCAAAACTGAAGACTGTGCCACTTGAGAAGGAGCCGCAGCGCATGCGAACCTTTGAGAAGAGCTTCGGCGAGAAGTGGATCGGCATACGCCTGAACATCCGCGGACAGTGGCACGACAACCCGCTGCGACTTCTCCAGAGATCACCTATGCTCCTTGCCGCCGGTGAGAATGCGATCGAAGTAACGATGGAAAAGACGCGCGATGCACCACGGGAAATCGTCAGTGAATTCGACCTCGAATTGCTCAAGGAGAGCAGAATGCAGAAGCCAGAGCTCGAGAAATTCTACTCCGAGAAGTCAGAGGACAAAATGTTCGAAATCGACAGCAGCGAGGAAAGCGATGAAGACGTCTGGGAACGTGAAGAGCGTAAAGAACGTCGCGTGCTTCGCAGAGATGAGAACAGAGAGCAACTGAGACGCAGAGAGGAGGAAGAACGTCTGCGCCGTCAAGAGTTCAGCCGATACGTGAGAGAGTAAGTCGACATGTTTTGGATTCAGCGAAATTTGCTTCGTTCGCTGTGTTCAATTTGATCGGAAGAAAAAATTTTTCTCGCCTTTCGAAATAGGCTGTGTTCTTTTTACGTATGACGTAAAAAGAACAAAGCCTATTTCGAAAATTGGGGAAGAGAAGATTGCTTTCTAATGCTATATATCGTATTTGATTTTGGCAAAGGATTGCAGCATATCACTTTTTATCCATACATATAATTCAGGATGCGTGACGCAGCTGAAGTTCATAAGAAATCATTTCTCGGATTTGGCTAGGATTAATTTTGTTTATTCGGGTGCACCAGCGTGATTATGGTGCTGCAAACGAAGAACTGAAAGACCAGAAATTTTTGGTTTTTGCAAGCATTACAAACGAATATCGTCACCAGGTGAAATGTATGTCTCGCAAAATGTCGCTTATTTATTGGACGGATTATTTCAGATACAACCCTCAGAAGGGCTACAAGCTTCGTGTCTTGATGAGGATCAACGCTGTTGGGTCGCGCGTTGAACGTAAGGCTGAGGCAGAGATCTCCACGGGTTGCGACGAGAGGATGCGCTACTGCATGTTCGTCGCAAACGGTCGCCGTACGCCGATGTTCGAGGACGAGAGACGTGACTGGACCTTCAAGACTAACATCCAGTCTCTTTATCCCGAGCCATCGCGCAACATCAAGGAGCTCAGCGAGAAGAAATATCGCGAGTTCAATGCACAGATCCAATGCGAATGGGGAAGTGAGAGGAGAGAGCACATCAACATGAAGATCCAGGGCGAACAGGACCGCGAGCAGAGAGAACTAATGAATCGCATAGACAGGCAGCGCAGTCCCGTCGAGCGGTACGATGAGATCATGGAGGCCACCCAGCTAAATCAGTATAAGATCGTGGTCGACTATGAAGTGTGCCCTGTGGAAAGATACTACTTCAACAGTCTCTTCACTTTGCTGAAATCGTGGCAGCTGTGGAACTCGCAGATCTTCCAGACTGAGAACGCCGAGAAGAGGATCTTCGTCAAAGTTACGATCGACCCGCGCACTCATCAATTCGTGACACTCGTTGTCGAAACCCCACGCGAGACTGTTGAGATCCGTGACATCTTCCTACCCATGAGAATCGCACCCCTCATGCTCAACACTCACCGCACCTCCTATCCTGTCCGCTCCCTTCGCCAGTTTGTGCGCAAAACCATCCCAGAGCAGCGCGCGGAATGTACCGTCTCGTCGCGCCGCGTCAACACCTTCGACGGCGCCGAACTGAAACTGCCTTTGACCACCTGTTACAGTGTTCTGGCCAAGGACTGCAGATCGGCGGAGCCCAGGTTCGCCGTCCTCATGAAGAAACTCAGAAAGGATTCCGATGAGAAGGTAAAGCTTCATATCTACTCACATGCATCGTTACACTTTTTCTCTGCGTGAACATAACTGTTGCACTACACTGACAATAGCGCTCAATTTTCAGCTGTATTATGACAGATGTGATGTTAACGCATGTGCCAAACAACCGCAAGTATCGAAATAATGAAGTGTGTGCTTGCAGAAGATGAAGATCATCGATGAAGAGCGCGTTATTGAGATGCAGCGTGTTGGCAGAGAAATCGAAGTCAGAGTAGACGGGCGTGTTGAGAACGACGAAGAAAAACTCGAGAGAATGGGGTAAGAATTAAGTTTGTTGAAAAACGTGAGCACAGGCCACTGAAGACCAATGATAATATTTCTTGAATAAAGCAAACATTCATAGTCTCCATGAAAGACACAAAATGCGCGAGCAAAGCTGCAATGAACATTCTGAAATTGGTGGTGCTTGGCACTTTTCTCATTTTTGTAAAGTGTGGTTTGATCCGATTTTATTTTCAGAAATTTTTTGAGCACTTTTTACCAGACGTTCGCCGTGATCGACAGCAAATGCCTCCGTTACCTCATTAAGGAATGAACTGTGTGTTGCTGAGAAAAATAATTTTATAGAATCAACAAGAGATACGATATAGTGATCGTTGAGCTGGAGGACGTGACGGTTCATTTCGATGGAGAGGTGGCATCTGTCAAGGTTTCACCATGGTTCAAGAACGGACAGTGCGGTATCTGTGGTCATTATGATGGTGAGCGTGACGACGAGCTGCGCAAGGCTGACAATGAACTGACCGATGACCTCGAGCAGTACCATCGAAGCTACTTCAACAAGGACACGGAGTGCGATGTCGAGGAGGACGTTGTCAGCAAGAAGGAAAACTACAGAATCCGTTTCGACGAGCCGGAGGACCTCTTTGAAGACAGTGAGGAAGAGCGAGAGAGGGACGAGGAGGTTCTGAGTAAGTTTGAATAATGTAACAAAATCTCACGGTCTTCAAAACTTGTTGAACCCTTTTTTTCTGGCGTGGGTCGCGAATTGCGATGTAGTCACATATTTGGTTCAAGTCATTGTTACCGAAGGTTCCGAGTTAATTGGCCTGTTTCAGAGCCAGTCCTGAGGACGCACGTGATTGAATACAACCAGGAGTTGTGCTTCTCGATGAAGGGAGTACCGGAATGCCCGAAGGGAACGTATGCGAAGGAATCGCAGAAGACCGAGATGAAAGTGTCATTCGCATGCCTTTCACGCTCCAGACATGAGGCATTGCGTTTGGCTCGTCGTGCTCGCACTGAGGTCATAAACATGGGCGACTATAAGCCAAGCTTCGTGGACACCATCATGGTCCCAAGAGCATGCGTCGCCTTCTAAGCTGCTTACCGGATCGCAGCACTACCACTGTTTAAAGTCCTAATGATTATAAGCGTGATTCCACCTTTTGTGGCACATCTCACTTCCAATGGTAAAATGTTCTAGCATTCAGCATGAGTAAGCATTCCGTTCTAAGGTTATTCAGGATGAGGATGAGAAAATGGCCTACCAGTTTTTAGAGACCTAACGTTTTATGCCAAATGCCGTGCCTTTTTCGCAGTAAGCGTTAAAAGTTTTGTCTGTTAGGCAAATTATTCAGTGTCTGTTTTTAAATCTAAAGTCAGCCTACTGAGTGCTTGCAATGCTGCCGATTAAGAATGACTACAATAGTAAAATAGAATGAGAAATAAAGGATCCTCACCGTGTTGTGTTGAAGGCACCCACATAACTCTATCGTTTCCAGCTATGAAGCCATTCATTGCTTCCTTTAGAAATAAGGAAGCAATGGTTGGTTCATAGCATGATTCAAACGATCAAAGAGCTCATGAAAGGTTATGCCAATGTCGCTTCTACACGATCGCTGGAACAGCTTAAAAACCAGGAAAATGTGACATCCCCGTTTCCTGTGTCTGAGGAGCTAGCCTCAATGGCACAACTGCATTATGCAATATTTTTGTGTGCGAAATATTTTACAGAGCTAATTCGTAAATTACAAGAGTGAGTTCGAAAAAGATCGGGGCGAAAAGAACGTACAAAAGTGGAATACTCATATACGACACACTAATTTACTTTTTGCTGCATGAACAACACTTGTTGCACACTCTTGTTAAACTTTCCTTTACTCTTATCTCCTCAGATCTCTTTAAACACACGTTAAAAACCTTCCACTGCAATGATAACCAGTATCGCAGCTGGCGTTGACGTGACACGACTTGATCATGTGAATGTTATCCCGAAAGAGCGTTCGATTTTTTTGTCTGATATGTCCAATAAGGTCCTCTTATCAGCTTGGCTTGCATAGTTTCTCCAGTAATCGCGATCTTTTCGTATAGTTTACTGATAACCGTGGATTCTTTCTCAAACGGAGAGGGTTTTGGTGAGGTGAGATTATTTGAAGTCACAAAAAATAGCAATTAGATGTTTTAGCTGATTCACAATGGTTTATAATTTAATATGGCAAACATTTGTCACCTCTAGTTCCTATCAATCCTCTTCATTCTCTCGAATTACTGTTCCGGATTCCTTCTTGCATATGAACGGTACAAGAAGATTGTCTTAAGTGGTCAATTTCGAAACGAAGTTGTTATTTTCTTGCTAGGAAGACTGTGGAGAAATTGGAACATTGCATGGCCTAACTGAAAGTATTTCGATAATTGCTTGCAAATTCAATTTCCGCCTACACTGCAGAAGCATACATTATTTGCGCTGACTGGCAAAATCGTTGTATGGTAGAGTTATCTATAATAAGAAATTCGCAGAGATAGGTTTTCTATGGTCTTCTATGCGACTACTCTAGATGAATGGTCAGCAAGATTTTTTTTTTCTTTTCAGATTTGTAGAAGAATTGAATGCAAGCCAAATATTTATTGTGCACAAAGAAAAACACACTTGCAATTGTTCCAATTTGCACAACGAACATTTTCAAAACATAGCGCTCTAAGCACGATAGCGATATCATCACAAAAAATTGCCAAGAAAAATGATCTTTGGTTGTTGCTGAACAATGCGCTCACCAGCACTGAAGCACAACGAACATTCAACATGGTTAAAAGGGACAGAAGCCTCAACAAACATACCGAGGTTTGAGAAAAGGCTCAGTAAAATTCGAAATTAACCGGAGGTTCTGTGTGATGATGGTCGGCTCAATTTTCCGAACTTGTCGTTTTTATATGCAAAAAAAAGTTAGCCTTGAATGTTCCGGCTTTGTCCACAGCAAACGTTTTTCGAAATCATGAGTATTTGGAAAGGTGCTCTATATATGCCGCATAAGTACGCCCATAAATTGTTTTATGAAACCTAAATTGTAGCAGCGGCATCTAATATCTCAGTACAACTTGACATGATCTCCCTTATGCTCACTTGTTCCTTTACACTAGAAATATCGAGGAATCTACCATGGCATCAACATAGCGGTTTAGGCGTTAACAGCTCACATCAGTTTAAACAGGTGAAATGTTCGAACTAAATAAAAACATGAAAAATGTTTTGTTGCCTGAAAAAAACATGAAAAAACACTTTTTTTTCTTATGTTGCCTTCAGAAGAAATGAAAACACTTGAAAATAAACCATTTGCCTTGATCCGCAAAACTGAGTGCGGTCCTCAGACAAATTTGTTTTACATTTGGAGGATATAAAAGGACGACTAGAAACAGAGAGAAGCACACAGGATCAGAAAGAATTCAGCTTTGATATTGCACATTCGATGTGGGCGGTTGACAACTCATTCGCAACGCAAGGCTTTTCTGATAGAAATCCTCAGCCGGATCTGTGCCAAATGTTCCAATTGTTGAGCTGAAAAAAAACTGTTTTAGTAGAGGTTGAAAAAAGAGCAACTTTACTAATAAATTGTTATAGTCAGCTAAACTGTGTATGAAACGACCAAATCATTTTCTCATGATTATCACCTCCAAGCTTATCACCTCAAAGACCAATAAATGCTGTTAGCCGCTGTAGCTAGATCTTCAATGCCGGATTGTCCACTCTGTTCAAACGCTTTTTTATTTTTCAACTTTAATGAACACTGCCTTTTCGTATCATTGCAATCTATAGCCCTCGGACGACAAAGCGCATACGCCGCTCATTTTAGGCAAAACTTTGACTCTGTTTTTTACCGGCTGGCTCTTTGTCCCCTCGTTCTCAGCTTGCTATTTCTTAACCCGCATCTACCCCTAGCAATGGCAACATATGGAAATGATGAGTAAAGTCCCATCTGTACGCTGGTGTCATCGCCGGCAAAATAATCTATGAATTTCGATCCAGTTATGTATTAAATGATATTCTTTTATCAAAACCATTATACGTGCTTCCCCTCTTCACGTCGTAAAAACACTTTCTGTCTCTCGAGCGTAAATAATAGTTTGTTTGACTCGAACTTATATTGAAAAGAACTGCAGAAATAGGCTCAAGTGTTATTGACTATGTATGCAAGTGTGCATTTCCCATATTATCTTAAACAATCTGAGGTGAATGCGGAACTCAGTTCGCGGAAGAAAGATACAATATACAATACTAAGTGCTTAACCTTGCCATCGGATTGCCGAAGCCAGGGGTTGAGGAGACGGAGCCGTATGCTGGAGTTGTCGACGGATAAGTCATTGGCCGTGCCACTGGATAGGGCTGATACCTGCAATCAAAGAAAATGAACTTTTATAAGGGACGAACTGCTATATGTTTTGTGATAAAACCACTAAAATAGACCTACTTTACGGAATAATAACGCAATATACTGTTCCTATGTAAGACAGGGTTTGGATCTAATCCTGGCTCATGCGAGCGGTCCGAGAAGTTTAAACTATTATCGTTAGCGAATAATGTGTGTTACAGACGTCAGGCAAATAAAAGTTCAGTGAGTCTTATTGGAAACCTTTATTTTTGCCAAAGCACATTTTCCGGGATAGGCAAAGCAACAGAAAAAGGCAAACTAATCATCTCCCCACTAGCGCCGCAACTGTGGTAGCCACCGTTCCGGCTGATCGCTTAAACCAATGCAATAAATCAAATTAGGAAATGTTAAAGAGTTAATTAATGACTGTGTATTTCGTGGAGAATGAAAAACCCAAAAGATTTAAAAAAATACGAGTTTCTCAACATTTATAGAAATCCCTTCCGATCCGGACGTCAAATATGAAATCGTCATTTATGGAAATCACACGCGTCAAATATGTCTCAAGAGCCCATTATTCTTTGCTCGATGCGGTATGCTAGGAAGTAGAACGGACGAAAAGTTACTCTCAGCGTTTTGATGCAGTGTTAAGTCACGTCATTATTTTTTTTCATTTCAAATGATTTTAAGCTTAAACCAGAATGATTCAGTAGCTGCTCTTGCAGACATCGCTGTAGGCGGATACATCGGTCCGCGCATTATCTGACCACTCTGCGGTGGGAACATCGACTGTGGAACGAGTGCCTTTGAAAGCTGCTTCTCTTGTTTGCGATGTTTAGCTCGGCGATTTTGAAACCAAACCTGCAAAAAAAAAGAAAATAAAGGAACCTGATCAAACGTCCTACCCATTTCGCTTCACTTGTCGAACTGAGAAATTATCTGTGAAAAGAGGGCGCAAACATTACTAACGGGTTAGGTCGTCAAGGGTTTCCTTCGTGTTACCGTTTCTACGCAACCCTGCACCGGAATAAATTTTGATCTTTTCCGATGCAAAAAGAGTACGCTGAAAAGTCGATAACGCTGTCTAGGAATTGCAAGCAACATTCTCGTTGTCATGATCGCTACATACCTGTGACACACACTTGCATTTTCGATCTTTAATCTGCGTGCAATAGTGCTATATTCATAGCTATGCACCTCAGAATTCGCCGTGGCCGATAGGCCGTTACGCCCTCGCTATGAAACTGGAAATATCTGCTATTTAAAAAATTCCTTTAAAACAATCATATGCCTACTGGACAATCTGTTTCAACTATCTTTTAGTAGGCCATCGTCGTATGGGTTGTTTTGCTCATCAGTAGCGCTAGGTCTTGAAGCAATAATTTCTTTGAGAGGGAAGTAGTGGGAGCAGCCGATTCAGTCGATATTTGCTTGAGGCGAGAGCCGCTGAATGCTAATCAAATTTAGCTTATAAGGAGAACGAATGCGCAATGATTAGGGACTCTCAATGCGCACCCGCCTCGTCGGCAATTGAGTGCAGCAAAGCAACCGCGCGCTACCGTAATTCGGCGACAACCGTGTGTGTCTCAAAGCGACATGGTCGATTTCGCTGCGTTAGCTTACCTCACTTCGCGCGTAACTAGCATATATTTCCTTCCAATTCAGCAATGACGTTTGGGATTACGGTGAAAATACTTGGCGATGATGAACGAAGCTTGTGCCACAGTTTATAGCGTACTGCAGAAATTAAAAACCTTTCTCAGCCTCACAACACTGATGAAAGCGAATCTCCTTATTTAAATAAACAAAACAAATTGGAGATGCTTGACTGGACTTTAAAATAGGGGACAACGAGTGCCAGAAGAGGGCTAATGCAAACGTGCTTTATAACAGAATCGGCAAATTTGCTCTTCGTATGCGTATGCCTGCCTGCTGGTTTCAACTCAGGAACAATGAAAACTAAAGCAGCGAAACATTTAATAGATGAAGTTAAATGACTTCCCATATCATTTCTCATATCAGTAATCGATTGTTGCCGGTATGATAATTGCCAACGTTCATACTACATAGCAGACATAGCGTACAAATATTTAGTATATAGTATGGACTTAGGGAGAGCAAAAATTTGAACGTTCGAAATTTGCCAAATTGTTTTAGATTTAACCGAACTGATGGCCATGCAAAAAACTATTTTTTGCTGGAACGTTTGTACAACGGGTTGTTATTTTGGTTGCTGCAACAGCGTGAATCTTTCATTGTTCTGGGTATTTGTGCAACCAGTTGATCTCATCGGCCCAGCTGCGCAAGCGCATATCGTGTCATTTTCTGGCATTTATTCATACAAGTCGCACTTGCATGCACGTGAACAGTCGGTTGCTTGCATGCTCCAAATACAATGATGAATGTATAACAAAGCGTTCATCTTTCAGTTACCGATGGTAAGAAAAATTCTCCCAAAGATCCCGTTTTCACAGTAAACAAAACAAATTGGAGATGCTTGACTGGACTTTAAAATAGGGGACAACGAGTGCCAGAAGAGGGCTAATGCAAACGTGCTTTATAACAGAATCGGCAAATTTGCTCTTCGTATGCGTATGCCTGCCTGCTGGTTTCAACTCAGGAACAATGAAAACTAAAGCAGCGAAACATTTAATAGATGAAGTTAAATGACTTCCCATATCATTTCTCATATCAGTAATCGATTGTTGCCGGTATGATAATTGCCAACGTTCATACTACATAGCAGACATAGCGTACAAATATTTAGTATATAGTATGGACTTAGGGAGAGCAAAAATTTGAACGTTCGAAATTTGCCAAATTGTTTTAGATTTAACCGAACTGATGGCCATGCAAAAAACTATTTTTTGCTGGAACGTTTGTACAACGGGTTGTTATTTTGGTTGCTGCAACAGCGTGAATCTTTCATTGTTCTGGGTATTTGTGCAACCAGTTGATCTCATCGGCCCAGCTGCGCAAGCGCATATCGTGTCATTTTCTGGCATTTATTCATACAAGTCGCACTTGCATGCACGTGAACAGTCGGTTGCTTGCATGCTCCAAATACAGTGATGAATGTATAACAAAGCGTTCATCTTTCAGTTACCGATGGTAAGAAAAATTCTCCCAAAGATCCCGTTTTCACAGTTTTTTTTTGCTAGTGACCACTTTGAAAAAGCCTCGCGTTTACGCGATTTATGTCACACAATTTTTCATGAGACAAGGCTAAGTAACCACCTCACTGCTCGACGAGCTCGACAAATTTCCTAGCTTACCCGTAAAGGTCCCTCATTTGATAGCACAGGACAGATAGGTAGCCAGAGGGACAAAGAAACATCCACCACTATGCAAACAGTCATGACGTTTTCATAACGCGTTTTTCGGGAAATTTTGCGAAAAACATGTAGAAAACAATTGAACAACGAAAATATGATTGTGCGAAATGTCGAAATCATTCGATGAACCAGCTCAATGGCGTAGAATAATGCGAATAAACGGAACCAAACGGCTATTGTTTTCAGTATTGCTTTAGGAAGGTTAATGCTTAAGATATAGAAGGAAGTAGACATCTGTACGTTTCCACTGTCGTAATTTGTCTTTAAAAAACACAAAACTGATAAGAAGGCTCACCGCAGAGCACAGAACTGATAAGATGGCTCACTGCAAAGCACAGAACTGTCACTGTATGTATCATAAATGTATCCAATATTGCAAATGTCTGATGATATCGGTGTTCATCATTGCATTTCCATTGCATTGACGCTTCGTTTAGAGCTAGAAATACAAGTGGCATATGCGGTAAACATAATATTTTTCTGCTCATTCAATTGTTTGCCAACATAAAACCAATCGCTTCAGCGCACGACAATTTGGCAAAGTGTTAAGAAAAACAACTCTTGCGACTGGACAAAATTGAATGCAATAACGCGCTGACGAAGCAATTGACAAAATATGTCGTCATGCTTTAAACGAGTGAAATCTCAGTCACTAAGACGGCACGAGAAACTCGAAAGACTGCATGGGCGTAATCAAGCAAAAGCTGCCTGAGCCTCCCCTACGATTTTTGCCAGACAGTGACAAGGCGGCTCATCACGTTTTCAACCATAATTTAGACTATAGCCCACAGATTTACAGCCTTTTCTTCGACAAGATAATAGGCAAAAAAATAAGAACAAATCCTGAAAATGAAGCCGGTTGAACAAAAAATCTATGGAGGATTCAGATGAGCCCAGGAATTCGTTGTGCTATAAACGTTCGTCACCAAGACAGGAGAGAGAAGAGCGGCCGGTTCGACAAAGATTGAGAAATAGATAGGTGAAGGGGAATTTTCTGCTGTACCTTAGAGAATTAACTGCAGTATGCTAAACAAAATCAAACAACTATTTGACCGCATTTGTAGGGCGAATTTATTTACAGAAAGCTGCCGCCGTTCAAGCGCTTTCAGCTAAAAGGCGTTTGAGGAATATTTGGAAAGTTGAAGTCTACAAAGCAGAAGAAAAGGTCACAGGGTAGAAAGAATATGGGAAGAGGGTAGAATAGAAGTGTGTTATCATGCTGCGCCTGTGCTTCCTCTAGTTACGTGTGTGCACTTCTATTGATCACTGAGGATCACTGAGGTCAGTGTAAAAGTGCTGTAGTAACATACGCATCGTCTACATCCTATTATAGCCCCTTAAATAGAATTCCAAATCGATTCATCGGTCACCCGGGAATTTGCATTCGCCTAGTGAGGAAAAAATCTTTTTGCATTTCACGAGCAGGCTAACTGCATTTTCGACCAATCGTGATAGCTCAGAAAACGAACGTTTGATGAATGATTTGAGGAGCGTCGGGAAATCGGAATGACTACATCTTTTATTGCACCCTTTTCCCTCCTCCCCCCACCCCTCTCCCCTCTCCCTTTCCTTTGCTCTGTTCGTATTTGACACACAAATAGATTAAACTAAAGGTGCAGCAAAAAAAGATGACAAAGAAAGACGGGCACAGGTGGATCGCTCGGTTGCAAGAAACACTCTCTCCATCTCTCTGTGCCACCATACACACGTCAACATCGATCGCGTTCACCATCTGTACTGAGGCTTATACCGTAATTATACGATTAGCTTACGCGCTTGACGATAGCCTCGAGAAATGAAGGAAAATCGCGCATATGCTCAAACGATTCAATTTTATTCATTTCATTATTTGAGCCGTCTCTTCGAGCCATCTACAAACTTTTCAACGCCTGTAACTAGTTAGTTGTTCGTCTCAATGCGCATTTCGATAGTGATTTTTCGAGAGATACACTGCTTGTATTTATATGGGCAGATAAAGCATAAGCCCAGAAATCTTTTGACAAAATGACTTCAAATGAATGGTCGTTTAGGATATTTGTCCATTATTTGGCGATCCCGTTTTCGTCAAGAAGTTCTTCGCCATGATGAAACTAAAATAATGCTTGAATACTGAAAAAAAAATTGTTCTGTAACACCGTTTAATGTCCATTTTGTGTTATCCCTTCCGTATTCGACGGTACATTTCATAATAGTCCAGATAAGAACCAAACCGCTAACCAAAAATGTTAGAGTGCCTTAGTTTTCGAAAAA
>JPKZ01000185.1:75093-91598 GCA_000803305.1 Toxocara canis | reverse complement strand
GGTGGGGAAAGGGGGGGGGGGTGGAGAGGGTTGGATTCATAACGGTTGCTACTACGTGATTGCATTCAGCGCATCTGTTAGAATCGCATTTGAGAAGCGACAACAAACTACAGTAAATAGTAATCAATGGAGTAGCCAATATCATGCACTTGGACTGGCCGAATTTTTTTGGGGAAAGTTTGCCGTTCGAATAAAGCAAACAATGAAACACATCATGCTCGTCTCGCTAAGCTGTTGAACATATCACTTGCAAAAACACTGACCGTAAAAAAAAATGTACATTAGCTGCTCACAGAAGATTTGTTTGTAGTTTCACTGGTCGCATTGAAAAAAATAATAATATGATTTCATTGCGAACACTTACGACCACATTCGAAATTTGGGCTCTCAAGCGGAATTGCTGGATTTGGCCTATCACTATCACTGATTGTGTTATATATGGTTGACATTAAGAACTCAACGTCAAATCAAGCAATTCCACTTGAGAGCCATAATTTCGAATATGACCGTAGGTTTCCTCAATAAAACCCTGTTATCTTTTTCTATATGAAAACAAATGAATTCTCAGAAATGAGTAGTTCTTATTACATCGCAAATGACTGTTAGGATGAGAATCCTCAGTCCATTTTAATGTCCTGAACATTAGTACAACTTGGCAGCAACAAAGGGACAATAATTCGTTTCGTTAGGCAAAGTTGTCAAATTAACTTCCTGAGGGAAGCGACTATACACACGAAAACAGCAAGCTTTCAAAAGTGCTATCTCTATTGTCAATAACGCAGTAACCTGTCAATTGTCGTTAAGGAGAGAATGATAAACCATGTTAATTTGATCCAAACATTACTTGCACACCGTCATGCCTCTTTAAGCTAAATAGGTGAAACAAAAATTTGTCCAATATAGAGGCTTACGCGAACAAGGATAAGCAGGGAACACTAGCATAAGATAACGATGCCTGTATATATGAGAGCATTTTTTTTTTTAAAAAGATTCAGTCGAGCATCCTTCAAGTAATGCGGAATATGCGAGTGAACATGATGACTCTCTCATTTTGCTGTTGTCGACTGGCCAAATGTATTTATAGAAATCAATTATGATATATTCATTTAAAAGCAAATTTCGACATACTGCTTGACATTTCTTGCAAATGGTTCCACGTTTTTACAAATTATGCCATATGAAGGCAACAAATGCGAGACATAATAATGTCATACCATAACGCGAAATTTTAAAGAAGGTTATGAAACTCTAAAATTTCGATGACATTACCATATGAAATTTCAGTCATTATTGTCAGCATATTACTGATTCAGGCCCTCTACCCCAAAAAGCTGACTCCGTAAGATTGGATCGTGCGAAATGATGCCTCCTAGAGGTTTGTTGCATCGAGATTTAAGCGTTTGGCGCAGATGGCGCAACGAGCGAGGGTGGGTCGCGATGCGGAGCCCCGCTGAGTTCGAGTCCGGTCATAACCCCCCAACACTAATTGCTGCAAATGAGCTTATCCGCAAAAGATAGATAATTATCGACTGAAGTGAGAGTCGTGTTCTCGATGAGTGATGATGGTGTAGGTTGAGCAACGTAAACACAAATTAGCACAGATGTGCGCCATTTTTTAACGCAATGACCCCAAATGAACTCAGTGAACAACAATGCTCATCATCCTCTTCATAGTAATCATTCGTTCACAAAACAAAAGGTTGTCTTTCTTCAGCAAGCGATACAATTTGCTTGCCTCTTGTTGACCTCAAAAAGGGATGCGCGAAGATGTGCGCATTCTTAGATGAATTAATTTCTTGTAGCATGCTTACTGGAGAATATCATTCATTTTAGAAGACAACGTTTATGAAGATACTATTTTTAAAAATATTTTATTTAAAGAAAAGCATAAAAATTGGTTGCTTAACTAACAAAGGAGTGCTTACCTGAATACGTGCCTCGTTAAGTTTAGTGATTCTAGCGAGCTCCTCCCTTACGTAGATATCCGGATAATGCGATTTTTGAAACGCGGCGTCCAACTCGGCCAATTGCTCTTGAGTGAACGTTGTCCTATGCCGTCTCCTAACACTTCAATCATTACCATTATTCAGCGAAAGCCAGTTGCGGCTTAAAGTATAGAATATAGAAGTATTAGCGCGACTCACTTTTGCTATTTTCAGCGATTTTTGGAACTTGCAGCAATGGAGACTGAAGCCCATATTGTTTTGAGGGTTTGGATTTCTGGGTATTTTCGTTGCAAGAAGAAGAACAAAACTCAATGGTGCATAATTTGCAGAATTTTGTAACCGACGAAAGACTAGCAGATTTGCCAAATCCGGCCACCCGACAACAATACATCCGATTCCACAGTGTCACAAATGGTGGAAGTAGCCGTTCGCTACCATTCCTGGCTGCGGCCCCTCAGTGAAGGGCAGATACCATTTGGAATGATATGCTCTTTGGAAACCGCTGACGGTTTTCGAAAGCGATCACGTTCCCAACGATGAAAAAAGGAACTCTGAATCTACAACCACAGAGAAGGCAACTCCAAATTTAGAACCATAGCAGAGCTTCATAGCAAACGTTTGTCCTAACAAGTAAGTATACTGTTGACTCAACGCAAACAAAATCAATTTGGAACGGTAACCTTAAACGGAATATGTAAAATAACAATTTTGAAACTTTTGTCGACAACATGAAGCTTGTGCCTTCAAATGGCTGTAATTCTAACAGCATTTTCTCTACTGTACGACAACGGAACTCCACAAAGGCAATCCAAACAAAATACCGAGAGATGTTAAAATTTATTGCTATTAAGCAGCTTTGCACACTTTTTTAATCGAAAAGAAAGTTATTTTACGTCCATATTTATATATTTATTTGATGATTTTTTTCGATTCGGGTTGTTAAAGAAGGAGGAAATCGAAAGAAAACGAGATAACTCTGAAGAAATAATATTGAGTTCACCTGGCTGGCACTTGAGGGCCACTAGAGAGCGAGCTAGCGAATACCGATGAACTGCTTTCGGCTTTAATCTTCTTGAAAGCGCCATCTGCAACTGCTTAGCAGCCGTTTAGCTCCGTCTGCGTCACACACCTTTTTTTTTCAAAGTTGCGATGACATTCCATATCTTACTTGTTATAGTAAGTGAAGAAAAACAAGATAAATGTTTAAATCATCTGATGTGATCGTGATGTTGAAAGATTCATGGTATACTTGGGTTGGCTGAGGCGGAGAATGTGGATGTTACACTTTCTATACGGATCACAGTAACTTCTAAAGTAACAGCCTCATATAAAAATGTTGATTCGCCAGTCTAAACAAGGTTGCGATATATGAAATTTTTTCCCCATCTCGAGCTTCTGACATTGCCATTCCTTTAATTCCAAATAAAAGTATCATGAAAACATTGTCCTGTTGAGACCAAACGTTTTAACAACAACTCGTTTATTGCTGCTTCGCTCTAACTTGACACCGGAGTTTTATCCGCGCTGCTTACCATGAAGGAAGCAGGTCAGCGCTGAATGATAAGCCGTCCAAATAGTCCTGTTTTTTTTTGCATTTTTCCAACTAGGCGCACACTGGATAATCGCTCCTGTTCAGCTTAGATTTTAAAAAAATCGGTCTTTTTCATAAAGCTTGACAAGTTGGTGAATAGAAATTTTGTTATGTAGGTCAACCGTGAAATTTCAAAATCAACAATGAACGCAAGAAGAAGAACAGCTTTTGAATTTAGTCAGTCGCTCACTGAGCATAAACGCTGACAGCTGTATCCCCTTGTTCTGCACGATGTTCATCGTAGACATCGACAACAACAAAAGACATTCACCCTCCTCTAATCCGCTTTTGAATCCTCTCAGAGAACGCCATCAAATTGGAGTCAATTTGAACACAATTTATATCACTGTGAGTGCTTGGATGCGTTGTGAAGTAGCTACATTAGGGCATAAACTTGTAATCCGGATGGATTGTCGAGTTTAAAAAGGCGGTGTTTTTGCTGAACGACGTCTAGCGGCATCTATAGTTGTTTCTACAATTTTGTTTTCTGTTTTTTCTTTCCAACTTTTTCCTTTTCCATTATATTTGGAAGTTTCTATATCTATTTGAGAGTAACGAAGAATTCCTGCAAACAACCATATTACGATGGATCGTAGCTACTTTTTCTCAGTAATCGATATTTTCTCTCCACGCTACTCACTTTACTTATTGGGAGTCGAACTCGATTCTAATCGATTGATGCGTGAAAGCTGTAAATGGGGTTGTATTGCAGAGCTTATATTGTTGTTTGAAGTTTAATCGCAGCCAGACTTATGTGATAAATTTGCTACCATTTCAATAAACTTATGACTTTCAGTGAGTATATTCATGCATTTCGAACAGCATAATATTCTTTCCATCTTTTGTTTTTATCTACTGCCGCACAGGTATTTATAAGTGTGACCGCATCATGCCACTTAAATGTTGCACTGGTCGCTCTTCACCAACAGCTTTATGTGCCATATTGTGCTATGGATGTTAATTGTACTGCAAGGATAATCATGCGTCTTACATAGTTTAAGAATAGGTTGCTTTGCCAGAATACCTTCTCAAAAGAATGCTAATAGGCTTCTTTTGAAATCGTAGAGGTCTCTGGTTGTGCACTCGAAAAGAACTTGCTCTGTTCACTGAGCACGAATTTTAAATTCTCCTAACAGTATTTCATTAATGAATCGAATTTTTTTCCATCAACTTAACCACTTGATGGGTCCTTCAATATGCGACCAAAATAAATAAAATACCAGATGTATCACCGATGGGTCGAAGACTTGCGGAGACAGTCGACGCATCGAGTGGTGGATAATACGGGAAATCGGAAAGCGCATGCGCTAAATCTTTCCCTTTCAACTGATCCTGAAACTGAGATGGGCGTATCGCAAATGTAAAATAGCTTCGAAGTTCTCTCGTCATTCGCTGGAGAGTTGCGGTTCACAATAATGCACCATCTGATTTAACGCTTAGAAGGTAAAATCTATCTACTCCATCTCTCTGCTCGGTGCGCATCAACAAACCACACTAATGTTTTTGGCAGTGTAATTCCATAGAAAAGGGATGCATTCGCTTTTTTTTAAATACTATCCGAATAGATGTTACTGTCTGTTCTATAATTTTTTGTCGGACAATCTTTGAAGCTTCTTGGGTCATCTCTGAATGGAGTAGATGGATGAGAAGGAATTCGCGTAGTCCTCCCTAAATAAGACCTGCTGCATGCTAAAAGGGTGAATCAAGGGTAGAAAGATAAGACAGCGTTGACAAATGCTCAACTAACATTCAGGAGGCACAACTTCTGGGTATTGCAAGCTCTACTGGTCTCAGTCCAAACGAATTTCAAGGAAAGCTAGCAAAACATTTCGTTATTCCTCTTTCACCGTAAACATGGCGACCAAAATGACGAATGTCATTCGTTCAAACAAAACTTACGAGCCGTACATCATGAAAATCAACGTTAATCATGCAATTATAGGAAGTTTTGGAAGCGCACGTTGTATGAGGTCCGCAGAAATCCTTGACAGACACTGCGGCCAACTATGAAATTATCAAAAGGATGGGCATCACATATTGATATGTTTGCGTTAGCGAACACTACCAGAGAGCAAACACAGTGAATAGATATGACAGGATTTATATACTGCAAAGGTGCTCCCCTCAGCTATGAATTCACTAAAACCTTGGCAAGCAAGAGCGAATAATCGAACGGTGTGAACGAGAAGCTCAATTCAAGTCTTATCACTTATACCCCCTCCTTCTTTGAGAATCAGTTTTGTGCGTATATTTGGCGATAAGTTTTTTCGAAGGCATGACAATGGAGCATAGCAGATAGCCTAATCGTACAATTTCAATAAGAGGATCTAGGTTCGATTCTCGATTGATACTTTGCATTCTAAACTCTCTCCTTGTAACGTGTTCAAAGCGGTGTAGACCAAGCAAATGGCGATGGTCTAAACCATAATCCTTTGAAATTTTTGATAAATAAGATCAGATATGTGGACCTTTCTTGGGTTTTCTAATGACAAAGCACTTCAAGCAAGCATCTTGAAAGAAAGCAAAATCCACTGGGGAATTGCGGCAAAGTACTTTAGAAAATTGGCAAAGTACTTTAGAAAAAAGTCGTCGGAAATACTTCAACTGTCCTTCCCTCAGGCAGCAACTACACCCTACCCTTGCCTTTGCAATTGTCGACTATGAATCTACGGGTCACGAACAAGAGTATAAGGAAATAAAAGGAGGCGAACCAAAAAAAGTTTGACCAAAACAAAAAGATAAAAACAACATTTCGTGAGGCAACTTCAAGTTTCAACAGACACCAGCAAGAAGAAAACGGCGTAGAATCGGTTGAGGAGACAAGGGCTTTGCGAGCGCCGGTCAAAATGCCAAACGACAGGCTGGCTGCAAGACGACGACGTGTTCGTCTAGTGATGGCCAGTGCGGTTGGCAGTGATGGCGAAATTGCCGAAGAAATAGCATTTCCATAATTGCTTTAGAACAACGAATATTTGTGGACGCCTCACGACTCAATTATGCTTCCGCACTGAGCAAATTATGAGAAATTAGCGTGGAGGACGAGCACTGAATGTGCCACTGCATTCCGATGCGACACACCGCCAACGGCAGGTCGCGTCCCACCATTCAGGTAAGTTTGGCTTGTTGGTTTCCGAAGCGTTTTCACGGTTTAAAGTGACTTTTCAGGTCAGACAAGCGAATAACAGAATGAGGATTTACTTATTCGTTGTCATTTTCATACGTCAAGTCGACGAAGGTCACTTAGCGCAAGTAATGTTTACATAAACCCAAACGACGCTAGAACAAAGTGTAATGCTGCAGAAATTGTATGGAAGGGGACTGCTAAGACGGTACTAAATGACGAGTGAGGGAATACTACAATGCTTAGGGCAACATATAATTTACATATACATCGTATGAAACCTCTCGTCGAATGCACATCGACATCAGCAGTTTTCCAGCATCAACTCCATCAGGGCACTGTAGGGTACCAGCTAGTCGGCCCACCTGTCTGGTGAAACTAAAACGAATAATTGTAAATGATTGCATAAGCTAACTAGATAACGAGAAGTGGAGTTAGCGAAGAGTTCACTGTCAGAAGAAGCACTCGATAAACTAGGAGGAGAGGGGAGGGGGGAAAGGATGATTTTAAAAAATAGGCAGAAGAGTTACCTGGCTGATCGCCGAAACGGCAGCAACCGTGCTTCCGTTGAGCGCACTACTCAAACCTTCGCTCATCCCGCGGCCGCAGATTTAATTTGTCCCCTTCGAGATTCGATATATTATATTTAATATATTAACTCGTTTCTGCCTGGCCGGTCGTCGCCCTCTCTTTGCGGCCAAACAACGCCCGTTAACCGCCCGTCTCATACTGTAGCCGGCTAGCGTTTCACTTTCTGGCCACCCTCCGCTTTCGATGTACTCTTTCAACGAGTCGAGGGCAGCATGGGGCCGGGTCCGCCTTCGTTGGCTGCCGATTGGTGCAACTGGCTGATTGCTGGGCTCTCATCGTTGATTCGATTATGAGTGCCTTGGCTCGGCTCGACTCGGCTCGCGATTGTGCTGCTCGAACGCGTCGATAAGCCAATATATAGAGATCGGCCAATTTGCACCCTTCTCAAGGGTACTGCTCACGTAACATAACGATAAGGCATGCACCGCTTCTAAGACACCGACCCCACCACTCAACATACAAAATTGCACTACCAGAGTGTATCGATAGCCAAACATCAAATACTCAGCGACATCTGTTCGCTACATGTCTATCATCGAAACTCCTTTTGATGCTTTTGTTAGCGCGTCTGTGCACATTGACGTTTACGCGAACCGAGCACAATGTCGATGTTTCCGCCGGCCAGTCCCGAAGGCAAAGCTCAACATTTTCTTGACACTAACTTCGAATTTCATATTGTATTCCTTGACATTCGTTAAGTCTACGATCAGGATTATGCCGTGGTGATTATGTATCTCCCCGACCACCTGTACATTAAAAACTCATTTTTGCATACTCAATTCATGCAATCTAACCATTCGGTCAATTTTCTCCTCTAATGGGGGAGGAGAGGGGGAATGGGAAGCGGGCTACACATAAGTCACAAACCGGTTGATCATTCACAAAGACTGAATTGATGCTTAGAAGAACTGCAAAAGTCAAACTTGACCATTGCAGTAACTTTGTCGTTCAAACAACGGCCATCGCAATTTTTGAAATACCGTTTTTTTTCGTTGGTAATATTCGTTGAATCGAGAAAAATTCAATTAAAAGGCGTTGAGACGACGTTCACAGAAGAAGCAGTTTCACTGATGAAAAATCACTGAACACCTTGTTAAAAATAATTTTTTAAGGAATAAAATATCAAATTAGGATTTCTGGTCAACATTGACCTAAACGTGAGATGTGATCATGGTAGTACTTTTTCATCAATTCTTTTCCAACTTTGCTTTTAAACTTCTGCAGGAAAGAGAAGCTAAAATATTCTACGATTTGCGCGGAACAGTTATCCATCTTTCTGGCTTTTATAACTTGTTCTTCGTTACCGATATGTGTTCGACTTGTAGAACATATACGATCATCGAGGCGCTTCCTCAAACCCCTATTGACAAATTATCTTCTGCATTTAAAACTTCTTCAAACCATAGCATAGTTTCTTTTCAGTTGCTTTCTGAGGGAAGTAGAAGAAAGCGCAAAAAAGGTTGAACGTATAGGCTCTGCAGTTTCAAAAATTTTGGGCGAATGGT
Organism: Toxocara canis; assembly: GCA_000803305.1. Taxonomy (NCBI): domain Eukaryota; kingdom Metazoa; phylum Nematoda; class Chromadorea; order Rhabditida; family Toxocaridae; genus Toxocara; species Toxocara canis. The sequence continues at coordinate 82,844 of JPKZ01000185.1, read as the reverse complement.
ATATCTGTTCAAGAAATTTTGTACTAGACTAATTCCACTTCCCCCTCTCCCCCCAACACTCCCACCTCTCGCCCCTCTGCTTCTCTCTTTTTCTCTACAATTGCCAACGGAAAATGATAACTTTCCAACGCTTAGCAAAACATGTCGTTGTTTTTAGTTTGAAAATCGGGGCCGGCAATGGCCCACGGGAAGTGTTCATGTTACTGAACTAAAACCATTTTTATTTTTATGCTGTACTCTGTAATTTCAATATGTCACAAAAAATACCTTGAATAAAGGTCGCAATGTGAACTGTACCATAGCCAAGTAGGGCATTCATACGACTGAAATCCGGGAATATAATACAGTACAGTAAAACAATCTATATTTTGAAAACGATAAGTACGGCACACTTTTCACACCATTTTCAGACGTATGGTTGTATATTGTGGTTACTTTCTCCACAAAATCCTTCATTACATATTACCTCCTTCCGATTTGCAGCATTATTTTGCACGTATATTCGCCGACAAGTAAGTTGACGCTCATTTGAGAAGCCAACAAAGCACTCATTATAGAAATACGCAAGAAGATGAAAATGGAGAGAGCAGTTATTAAAAAGCGAACATAGCAAAAGATGAGGCAAAGCAAAATCGATGCATCGATTGACTGAAACAAGATGACTGAAATCAAAGGCGATATCGTCAAAGCATTGATTCACACTGCTGAGAGTAGTTGCCTGTCTATTACTTCATCTAAATATTCTGCATATTTCATCAATTGAAGTTTGTTAATAATATCCGCTCTCTTTTTATTTAATCTTCTCCAGATATCGTGACGTGCAAAAGGCAACTCGAGACCCTGGCTTTGGATGCTAACTTTGGAGTCAATGCTGTGGAATGAATGGACTCAAAGTGGAGAAGTCGACTCTCCTGGTTTGTGGCCTTTATTAGTCTCGGATTTGAGTCGTCAGTTAGAAAAGCTGGAATCAGACTACAGAATCGGAAAGATGGTTGCCTTGAATATGCATTCTTCGACAAATACAGAATGCACTATTTATGCATACTTCATTTGTTGGCACTTTATGAAGCACAGTGGCAACTCTGAAGTGCTCACCCACTCGTTTCCTTGCGGCCATATTGCTTTAAGTAATTCACGCGCCAGCAAAAACGCATAGTGTGTTCACGTGCTTTCTATCAAATCTGTTCACATTTTACTGCCGGGGAAACATAAAAGTATATTTCTCACAAGTAAAAATGCATTGGTTTTTTGCAGTTCGCAATCGCGTTTAGCGAAATCAATTGTACGATAAAGTAAAGCATCAAATTTTTTAGAAAGACGGTATAGCATAACTGGTTTTATAAGGAAATGCAGTACAGTATTCTTGTCGAAAAATGGTGCAACGATTTGACTGCTCGGAAAGCGCAACACATTTTTCCTTTCATAGTACGACTTGTAATTGCTCTTACTGTGACAGTACAATACTTATAATAAGCAGACAGCAATATGAAGAGCTACAGGATAAGGAACTCAATATCACATTTCCCTTCTGAAGCACTACGAGTGAGGCTGTTTAAAACGACTCAAACTTCATAAGCGTCAGCTATCAGATTTTGTTCTAAAACAACACATTGGCGTGTCTCTAATCAAAAACCAAAACAGACCCGATTCTTTTTCCGGGCAGTCGGTTTCACTGCGCTAATCGGAAGAAGTACGGATGGCGCGCGATGAAACTTTCACAAAACAATGAAAAAGAAGGAAAGAATATGATCTAGAGAAGGAAGCCGGAATAAAAGGGGCCATGGCGTTCGGTGTTGAGCATGAAGAAAGAACTATGCGAGTGGAATGGCTCAGCGAAAGATTCAATTGTGCAGCCATCGAGTCAGTCCCATTTGCATGCATCATTCAATAACCGAAATTCGGTTATGTTTCACCAACGACACTCCATCCACAGACTTCAACTTCACACCACACCACATCAGCGGACAACAGTCACGAATAAATACATCCGATTTGCTCCATTATTCGCCACTTCATTCATAGTCAATCGTTTGTAGGTGTCGCAAATGAAATTCATGTCCATAAGCAGCATCATACTGTTTCCTATTTGTGTACATTGTTTTGATTTGGCCATCACATAAGATGTTATCAGTCAAAGTAAGAGCATTACTGAAGTGGGCTCAGCCATAAAATGCTAACAATCCGTACAGCTTCGTCCCAGTCAATTATCGTTGACAGTCAGGGGGCCGCACGGTTAGCAAGGATTTTTGTGATAGCTCACACTTTAGCTTGTCAACTCCAACTGTCACCATAACATATTTGCCGGAGATTGCTTTATTGAAGGGACTCATAACGCGTCCCAAAAAACCTCAGGTCTTCGGTCACCAAAAACTTTAAAAAATTTGCATCTGACTTTCTCCTACGCAGTAGCCAACAATTGACAGGGAGTGAATAGGTTTATGTGGGCGAAAACGTCCCAATAGTTTCATGCTTATAAATTTCGAAAATAAGTCATTGAAATCACAAAATAAAAATCGCCTTCAAAAAAAAACGGCGTCCACAACAAATCGACTCAAAGACTCAAGTTTCTTTTTTTTCCATTCCATTCATTCGTGATGTCGATCGTTCATCAACTCCTAGTAGTGTCGCAATATGCGCATTCAATCTCTAATTTAGTGAAAAAATACCCAAGTCGTCTAAACTGTGTAATAACTGCAAAGTACCATTAACACGACGACCGTGAAAGCAATCCAAAAACGTTTTAATAAATTAGGAAATATCATATATCAGAGGCAGATAATTCATTCTATAACAAGAGAAGTGGAAGCGAATAGGCAAATCTAGTCAGCAAAATGCCAGGAATTCCAGCCCTTAACAATGTACCCAATACCATAACTGTTAACTTTTTCTCATTTGGACTTCTCGCAGATTATAAAAGGATTGCAAAAACCAACGGAACTACTTCATACAAGTCCAGTTGTAAAAATTACCTCATCTCTACAAAACAGACAATACAACTACTAACAGCGAACAATTAGGGGTTTAACAGCAAACAAACAGTACGGTCCCAAAAATCGAGGGGTATTGTCTTATATATAAGGCACCTAAACAAACTCGTAAAAATTAGTTTTCTTGTAGGCTTTTGTAATGGTAACGAAGCTGTCTAGAGCATAATTTATTTGTAAGGAGCAGTTCTCCATGCAAGTCTGTAGGATTGTCTAAAGCCGCATTAAGAACGCAAATTTAATTCACTTATTTAAAAAAAAATGATCAGAGAAAGAGTTAAGAATATGACAACAAAAAGAAATGCGAAATGAAAACGAGATGACAACAATTATGCAAAATTTAGCCAACGGTGTTTATCCTTTATGATCGTAAGTGCTACGGCGGCATCAAGAGTCCGCCATGATATTTTCTGCCCTCTCCTCCTTTTGTAGCTTCACTGATATACCGTACCTAAAATGAAACTATTATGTCGAGCAAGAAAGCGCAGACTTTTCTTGTATGTTTTCATCCTTGCAGCAATACGGAAAGTAAGATGGGAAGATCCGCTGCGACGGCTATATGGCGTTGCTCGGATGTGGTGAGCTCAGAATCGTGACAGATGGAAAAATTGCCAGCTGCATCGATAGATAGAACAATGAAATCGATGATATTACAGCTGTTCAAGGTATTAAAGGTAAGGTTTTCATCGGCTTCTTCCATCTACTTTCTTAATCGCTTACTTCGTCCTCTTTATTCGAATGTTGCATATATTATTGCCGCTCCTTAGGGAAGTTTCTTATAGAAAACACTTTTTTGGCATATTTTATGCGATCATCCCATCCCATCACTAAAAATGCTTATTTCTTACATACTGTCTCAGCCGATAGCATATGAATGAATTTTTTGGACAAACGTGGAATCGAACCAGCGGATCAGCGGATCTTCCGCTTTAGGACAGATATGATAATGATTAGAACACCAGGTCAGTAACATGCGTTTCAAAGAATGCGTTTGGGACAGCGTGCTGTTGGCTAGTGGATTTCGAATAATGGAGTTCTTTATAAATGAAAATCGCTCAAAAAACGTGCAACACAAGCGAAGCAGTAATTTAAGTAGCACTACTGAGAAGCACAAAAAAACAATAGCACTACGAAACGTTGAATATTGTTCAATGTAGTAACGGAACAATACGCTGAAATGTAAAAGTAGGGTCTGATTCCCAATGATGGAGATGTAGTCTAATTGAAACATCACCAGGAGGGAATCTGATGGTCAACGGTAGTAGGTCCGGGTCTCATTACAGCACTAGTTTTTTTTCGACTTACATAAGCCGATTTCATGCCATCCCTTCCCCCGCTCCTTCCCAACTGGAAAGAGGTAGCCGCAAGTGGCGATCGCTTTGGGCTGAAATCGCAATCGATTGGGGAAAATGAACGAAATACTGTGAAAGCAGAGAAAAATGCAAGAGAAGAAAAAAGTGCTGCTAAGGAGATGAATCTGAAAGCTGCAGTTATAAGTACGTCCCAAAACTGGAGAACAGCAAGCTCATGCACGTTTGCATCCGTATTTATAACTGTCGACGAAATAGTTATAATCAAGTAGTGCAAATACTCAGTTTTATAAGATAATAGAAGCTCATCCTTACCTGTCAAGTTGTTCATCGAGGGGGTCGGCCGGGCAGTCGGACATTAAATCCCTTCCTTCTTTGCTCTTCGGGAAAGCGATCACCTCTCGGATACCAACACTTGAATCACCATTCCCCAATAGCAGCGCTATATATCGATCCAATCCAATGGCAAAACCGCCGTGCGGAGGCGCCCCAAAAGATAACGCCTCCAGAAGATGGTTCTTTAAAAAGAAAAACAGTAAACGAAGTTAGCTATTAGGCCCATAGAAAAACCAAATGGATCCATAGCATCTAATAAGAATTTTCAAGAACATTCATCCTTGCGATCAATAGATTATAGTGCCATGAAAAAATGACGGCACAACGCTGAACTGGATCGCTATGGATGGCGCCTGAGAGCTGAAAAATTGAAATGAACTGTGAATAGCGAGCTGCACCACTTTCACTTTTAACTAGCGAATTTTCACTTCGCTACTTCGCTACCAATGCAACGAATTCAGAATGAAGCGAAAAATGAAAGAACGAAAATAAAACGAACCAAATTTTCAGCTGATTCACCAAGTATTTTCTCGATGACATATCTCTGCATTTCAGCGTTATGTATTCGAATTGAACCACCACCCAATTCTACTCCATTCAGCACCAAATCGTAATGTTGCGCTAAATTTACACTTTTAGGCAACATAGCTGAGACACTCCGGGAATATGATTTGAAAACGAAGAACAAAGCAATAGTTCCCTCAAAAAATCCTCTTTCACTTCTCAGTCGGGAGCTTTATATACTCAGCTATATTCCGGCGTATGGCCTACCAAATTTCAACGATTACTCGTTTCGAAAATACGATGAGGCAAACTCATACTATAAATGTTTACAGCGTGTCCTGTTCCCATGGAAAAAATGAAGCATAAACGACTCCCTTCCCCTCCCCTCGCCCACCCCTCGCAACCAACGCAATTTAGTCTATGAAATTCATATGCATTGCATCAACCAGTAATGTTTTCGAGTTGTTCCGGTCTGAAGATCAAATGTTCGTGTTCAGGAATTGATGCCGTGAAAGGATGGTGGGCACTTTCTAGTCGACCGTCATCGTTGCGAACGAAGAGAGGGAAGTCGGTCACCCATACGAACTCAAATCCTCGCATCGAACGTAGTCCCGTTCCGTCGGCTATAAGATGCCGCAGCTGACCCAACGTCCATTGCACATCCTTCTCAGTACCCCAACTGTAACGTCTGGAGCTAAACATCAATGATGCCAAGCTTACAACTATGAATGAATCCCCTGTTCTCCCCTCAAATACAGGAACCGCATTCTTTTGCACCGAGAAATTTGTAGCTCCTAAAAGTTCATCTGAGCTCACATGGTGTATCACTAGTAACGATGAGTCATAAGATATATGGATAGAACAATCGAGCCATGTGACTTAGCAAACAACAAGTAAACGAAATTTATTTTTTTCTAGGCGAAAAAAAGCTCAAAGAGCAAACGAAGTTTATCGGAAATTACAAAAACCCTATTCAGCAATCATTAACAACCGCTAAAAACTTCGAGCAAATAACGGAATTGGTGATCTGGCGTTTTGGACTTATTCAGAATGGCCTTAAGGTATAATAAATGTGACAATTAGAAACTGATAAGAATAATGTTGCAGCAATGGGAAATATTTTGACATTAGATCCTAGGATTTAAATCGAGATTAGACCCTAAGAATTAATCCTAGGAACGATCTATCCTAGGAAATGTTTCGACATTTAAACAGTTGCGAAAATATTTTCTTTTAGGCAACGTATTTTTAACAGTGATACGGTAGCAGTTCACCGAAATTATTATCCGACAATGAGAGAAATCCATTATTTTTCCGCGGAAGTCGGGAAAAAAAGGAAAACCAGTAAAATTAAAAAGCGATGAAGAAATTACGATAAAAATGTTTCTCTCGTTTAACTGCCCCTGCGATAAAGGGCATAAACGAAAGAATTAGTATCGCAGAAATCGTCAAAAATCACATAGTCAGAACTCTATTTGCGATAGAACAAATATTCTAACTCGAGAATAAAATGTCACGGAAGACAAGCGCGTTTCCCAGCAAATAAGAAAACCTTATCCATAGCAATCTAAATCGAAAGAACCTTTCAATTCATTTTTTCTTTGTTTAGAGAGAGATAAAACCCTTAACTCATGTTGGCAATAATTTTCTTCAACCCTCTTCGACTCTATGTTCAGCCGATCACGTTTCGTAAACAAACAACGCTTACTTACTGCCTCAGCCGGAAATGGCTGAAGCAGCAAGTGTTGTTTGTTTACGTAAGTAAGTAAGTAAACAGGCTTAACCATAGCCTACAAGTACAACAAGCAAAAGTAATAAAGATTGCTAGAACACTCACATTAATATCAGAATAATTAGTAACAAAATTATCAGAGCTTTTGCATTATGTCAGTATTCGCAAAATTATGTGACATATTAAAAAGATACGAACGAGATTACTGCAGCATCCTCCTCGGTGATACCGTACTTTTGCATAAGTTGAGCGTTGGGAATCTCGCTAAACCAGTGTTTCTGCGATGTAGTGAATATATCAAATCTCTGGAATTAAGACAATGAAAACCACAAATATTCAAAAGCGGAAAAAAACCATATCCCGGCACCAATTTTCCGGAAAGTATTAAATGCCGGTAAAAAACATGTAAGTCTCAGCTTACAGCACCGCTCTCCCAGAAGGGATTCGACGAAGGTTATAAATACCCTACAATGTGGTTCGTTACAAACATTTTTATCCACGAGTGAATATTTGGGAACTGTTCGTACCTGATCGAGCACTACCCAACGTTTATAAAGCAAGTGAAGGATGAATATGAAAAAAGCATTTAAAACCAATGCCGTTAACAGCTTTATGCTTCAAAGCACAGATGTCAGGGAAAAAAGCTTCAAAAAAAGAACCTATCAAAAAAACTGTGATAAAGCTCACATTTTTACTAAAAATACTGATGTACAACCGCAGAACAAGTCTGCACTTTGATTCGAAACGTTCGCGTCTTTATGTGGTAGCGACGCCTGTATCTTATTGCTCTAGCCTATTTTTGCTCGAACTCTGTATTTAAATTTTAAAATGAAGGTCTCTTAAGAGATAGATTTCTGCGATCGTTCTGTACGACCCTTATAATGA
>JPKZ01000185.1:44267-75065 GCA_000803305.1 Toxocara canis | reverse complement strand
AAAGAAGGAGGGGGGGGGGGGGGGTAAAGTGTTCTTATCGCCATTTTATGAGTAGCACATGGATCTTCTATAGTAGAGATTTTAAGACGCTGTAAATTCCGCTGACGAATGTCCAAACTTTAGCGATTATTACATATGACTTAAAACAACTTTAAAAGAAGCAATACGCTCAAAAGGATTGAATCGAACCTGTGCTCTGGCATTCAATCGAACAAGTCTTTTCCATTCAGCACGATTGGCACGAGTGATCTTTTTAGCGACACCTTTTGCGACGAATATTCTCACAGCAAAATCTGAGCATTCCGACGAATTGAGGAAAGCCAACTGATCGGAGCAATCAGCTATTATCCAAGGCACACGGAGATCTGGTTTGTCGATACCATATAAACGATATGCTTCAGCGAACGTGATTCTTTTGAACGGTTTAGTTGGCTTTAGGTTTTCCTGGAGTGAAGCACACTCTCCTTATAACCATGAATAGAACCATCCTCAATACAATACTTTGTTTTCAAATCGACGTTGTTATACAATTCTCTTGTTTAACCCTCCTCAACCCCCCACCCCCTTCTCATTAATTGACTTCCCTCAGCGGAAGCTCTGAAAACGCTCAAGCCAGTCTATTCGAACTTCGAACGTAATTACTTTACTTGGACAAGATCTGCTATTGTATTGGGCAGCACACTTTTATGCTTAACTCACAAAACGGTATTTTCATCTATACCACAATACCACAATGGAACGAGAAATTCTGAGAGACAATATTGTCACTAACTTCCATTCGCATCAACGAATATACTTCGCCAAGATAAGTAAGAACGAGCTGTACAAAACGAAAACATTGAATCGCGGGGGGGGGGGGGGGGTAAAGTGTTCTTATCGCCATTTTATGAGTAGCACATGGATCTTCTATAGTAGAGATTTTAAGACGCTGTAAATTCCGCTGACGAATGTCCAAACTTTAGCGATTATTACATATGACTTAAAACAACTTTAAAAGAAGCAATACGCTCAAAAGGATTGAATCGAACCTGTGCTCTGGCATTCAATCGAACAAGTCTTTTCCATTCAGCACGATTGGCACGAGTGATCTTTTTAGCGACACCTTTTGCGACGAATATTCTCACAGCAAAATCTGAGCATTCCGACGAATTGAGGAAAGCCAACTGATCGGAGCAATCAGCTATTATCCAAGGCACACGGAGATCTGGTTTGTCGATACCATATAAACGATATGCTTCAGCGAACGTGATTCTTTTGAACGGTTTAGTTGGCTTTAGGTTTTCCTGGAGTGAAGCACACTCTCCTTATAACCATGAATAGAACCATCCTCAATACAATACTTTGTTTTCAAATCGACGTTGTTATACAATTCTCTTGTTTAACCCTCCTCAACCCCCCACCCCCTTCTCATTAATTGACTTCCCTCAGCGGAAGCTCTGAAAACGCTCAAGCCAGTCTATTCGAACTTCGAACGTAATTACTTTACTTGGACAAGATCTGCTATTGTATTGGGCAGCACACTTTTATGCTTAACTCACAAAACGGTATTTTCATCTATACCACAATACCACAATGGAACGAGAAATTCTGAGAGACAATATTGTCACTAACTTCCATTCGCATCAACGAATATACTTCGCCAAGATAAGTAAGAACGAGCTGTACAAAACAAAAACATTGAATCGCAATGCCACAAAATAGAGTGAGTCAAGCAATCCCCATCACGTATCACAATTATAAATTATTCTAAAAATAATGAGACATTTGAAATAACAGAACAAAATTATTGACTATTGAAATGATCGTTTTATGAAATAGGGAAGTAGGGGGAAATGTAGGACATAAAATCAAAGATAGAACGCTTTCGAAACGAATTATGAGCGGTGAACAATTGAAAAATAAATTACAATGTCTTACCAATGTGTTTGGCCATGAGTACACAATGAGATCTTCAATAAGTTGCATAACACCACTCTGAGTGGTAAAAGAGAGTTCCACATCCACTTGAGTAAATTCTGGTTGACGATCCAGTTTGGAACCTTCATCCCTATAGCATCGAGCTATCTAAACAAACTTAACCAATGTGAAATGCTCGTGTATGATCACACTAAAAACAACCCATATCACGACCATTAAAAAATTAATATAGGCTTATTATCCTTACAGGAAAATAAACAACTGGCCTTTTGAAGTAGTCAAAATGTGCTCTAATCATAGGTTACTATAGGTGGATATAAGATGCTGAAATAATATGAGACTGCTAGAGTGCTGGTCGTTTCTGTTTCGGCAAACGAAAAAAAAACAGATTTTCTTCAAACAGATATTTTCAGAAAAAAGAATTTCTTCGTCAGAAAAGATCCGGAAAAAATTAAAAAGAAAAACACAGAAGATCGGAAAAAGAATTGCTGCAAAAAAATTTTCTCTCAGTTTACAGCCCCAACTGCACAAATTCTTTAAAAAAAGTTACTGTTCAAAAATAAAAAATTTCGCCTCACGAATTTAGTGATTGTTTATATCAGTAAATATTAAAAGCGCATCATGGGACAACTGACGCTCTTAGCTATCACCGGACAGCTGAATATGGCTGTAGTGCTTGCAACCGATGCAAAAAGGCAACGAATCCGATTTTTTTTGGAAATGATACGATAATCTTACCTGAAAATATCTATCCAGTCCTCCGCACATAAGAAGTTGTTTGAACTGTTGCGGACTTTGCGGTAACGAGTAAAACTTTCCAAGATTTGGTTTCGGCGCTGGCACTATGAATTCATTTGCCCCTCCGGGGGTTCGGCGGAATAATGTGGGCGTTTCCACCTAAAATACCACTAACCATTTCATATTTTTTTCGCAAATTTTGGTTAAATGTGGTATCGCAGACAATCGCGACTATCATAACTTTTGCACAGCAACATTAACAATGTTTTGAATATAACTTTGAGATATCATATAGAGAGAACCTTCCCAGTGCCTTCATCTACATCGCCTTATTTACTCCTCATCGAAAAAAAACATTCAGAACCTTGCGAATCAGCATCACTAATACACCAAAACAGATAACAACCACACAGTCCTCTGCCCTCGGTGCTACCTGAATTACGTCGGTTGTCGGCTGAACGAAGCGCCCGTACTGAGAGAAGCAGAATCATTTTTCATCTTTCTTTGTCTCTTAGTTCTCAGTACGAGAAAGAGCGATTAATTATTGCTTCGTCCGCTTCTCCCGAGGGAAAGGTATAATAATTGCGCAGAAACCAACAAACCTCTGGACTAAGATATCGCATCTATATGATTTAGGGCTCAGTTTGCTGCTTATTTAGATGGGTATTGAATGCTATTTGTGTGGATGAATCAGCATTAGGTTAACGGTCGGTAACACCGCACATACCAATCTTGAGCGCCCGGCTTATTTAGAAGGAAAGGTTCATATTCAAGAGCGGGCCAGTATTCGACAAGAATCTTCTATTTTCCACGACAATTCAGCAGATCGCTTCTAATAAAGAGATGGTTTCTGACAAGTAGACTTATTTTCGAGCAAATAAGGCTCATGCACTGAATTTCTTGGGAGATTCGGTTTGAGAAATATTACGATTAGAAGTCTGCATTGAGTTTTACAAAGAACAAATCATGCTTTCTCTAATGTCTTTCACAGCAACCACTCGGCATGGGCACGTAAAACAAGAAGAACTTTTTCAATACAGCCCATGTAGAAATGAAGAAGAACAATAAAAGTTAACACTGCAAAAACAGCAGCAACAACATATTAAAAGGATGATAGAAGACGGAAAAAGCTAACCTCAACAAATTTGGCCTCTTCGTTGAGGAACCTACGCATCAGGTGTGTAACCTCAGAGCGTAACCTGTAAAAGAAACAAATTCTCAAAATAGACTGAAGTGGCCGTAGCTCCCAAAGAAATCCCCGTGAATGCCTTATATGGGTTTCCTTCGATATTTGAAATATCTGGCACTTGAAATGAAGATGGCAAAATATTAAAGAACTTATTCCGATCGTATCATCATTAGTTTAGGTTACCTAAGCGGATACTTGAGAATACCTGAGTGCCCGTTGCATTCGATCAGTTCGCAGATCAAGGTATCGATAGCGAAGACGTGTTTTCTCGGTGGATTCGGATTGTGATCGCGAAGAATACGGTAATTGCGATGGTGAGTTATTGACCACTTGCAGTTCTTCCGCCACAACCTTACACGAATAAAAAAATATGTTACGACAACAACCGATCATCTTAAGATGAATAAACTATTTTCTTCTAAAAAAAATTTTATAGATCATCAGTGCTACTAATTCAGGGTCCAAAACACTAAAGAAAACATGAGACAACAATTACCGACTATTTAAGGATGAATAAAGCGCTACACTGCATCGGTACATTTCCATTTTTAGTAGATAAATTGAACTGGAAAGGAACGGTTATAAATACTGCATTTAAAACGGAAGCCGAAATTTGAGAAAATAATGAGACGGCTTTTGTTTTTTTGAAGATAAACTTTAAAACGTAAAAAGGACACCCGAAGAAGTTCATAAAACCGGCCGATTCCTCTAGAAACAAAAATGAATAAAGTAAACTCATTTATTTAGTCGTTTCACGAATCGGACAAACCAAATTTCCTTGCAAATTTCTTAGACAAATGTAGCAGAGAAAGGAAATCATAAGCTACATGAAACTGTAGCACACAGTCTGGCAAATATCAGCAACAGCGCCACAGTATTCTGAGATGACAAAAATTATTGATGAAACCTAACAAATTATGAGATGACAAAAATGACAATGAGATGACAAAATAAAAAATGAGATGACAAAAATGACAATGAGATGAAAAAATAAAAAAATGAGATGACAAAAAAACCTAACAAAAAACGATGGCGAAATTGACGCTTTCGTCTGAGTTTCCGATTCAGTTTGCTCTTAGTTAGTTAAATTGCAGCAAATTGTTTGGGAAGCGGTTTTAAAAAAACCTGTTTCCGCTCAAACATACAAGCTTCACAACCGCTACCGTATTTGATGAGAATGACAAGGAAAAATACCTCAACGTCACCGGTTTTCATGCTAGGATTCCGATTGGTACCTCTATCCGCAATAACGCCAGTCACTTTCAACACAGATTCGTAATTTGCAGCAGCAGCTGCCTTGATAAGGTCGGTTCTTGAATCAGGGATACGCACTTGGACACTACCGTATGCGTCCCTTAAAACCAAGAAGCGATCCATTCGCTTAAAGGCTAGCCATCCGTAGATCGTTGCCGATTTGTCTATAATGTGAATGGTTACGCGGCTGTCGACGAGAAAAACAAAGTATTTTAACGACTATCAACATTTCCATTAGAATCCGTTCTTGTGTACTAGCGTTGATATTATAGTGAATGTTGATGGTCTAACGGGATCAAGGCATGAGAAGACAGTGATGAGCGTCATATTCGGGTACGAAAGTAACAATGAACTGAGCGGTACTTTTAAATTAATTTAAACATGAACGATGTACCTTAATCGTAAACGTCGCACAACCTCTCTCTATGCATTGACCATATCGTGGCGATAAAAATTAGTAGATAATATCAAACAATTTGTAATCGGTGAGTTACAGGAAAGGATGCAAGTGTTAGAAGTAACTCGGCTGATCACACAAAAGATTTATTTCGAGTTCGGATTACTTTTTCACACTTAACAAAATGTACGGTGGTCATTGTTTAGATTTTGTTTTTTACCATGTTGCAAGATGTGTCAAGTAAAACGAATGATCCACTGCCAAAATAAACGTAGGAAGCGTTTTGGCAAACGTGTATCTGAATGTCTAGCAGTTACGATTCTGCGCATTGTAATATCATACGGCGACCAAAATGCATTACTATCAAAGCCGCTCAGGATGATAGAGTGCTGGCAATTACAGTATTTCCTGATTTAAAAACAAGAGAATCCGCTTTAGTTGGACAAGTAAATACACTTATTCCAACGAGGAACATTGCGGGCATATAAGTGATTTAAAAAATGTAACAAAGTTTTTAGTTTGCTGTGGATACAAGGACGAGGGAAATTAAGAAGGAAATCAGGCCAAATTTTGAAAGGTATTACATCTTTTAATTTTTTTTTCATCATCTCGATACATTACGCTCAAACCTCTCGACATTTCTATTTTAATCCACGGAAGTATCTTTGTGATGCCGTCTTGATATGGTGACCATAAAGTTCGCTATACCTTTGTGTTGGATGCGCAATTCACCACAAGTGTGTGTCCTCAGCGTATAATCATTGGTAGCGTTTGTTGCGTAGATAGCCCTCAATGAACGACCCAACAATCGTTGGGTTAACGTTCGTGCCAACATCTCCCATATAAAGGCCAGTCGCCTGAAATGGAACTATGCAATATACTCGTAACACTTTTGCGAATATTAATGAGTTGACAACATCACATGCGTTCCAATCTATCATTTGAAGTACTACACAACCATAAGCATCACTCGCATTGTCAGAGACGATTATTAAAAAAAGCAATGCTTAGCAGTAACGTAACAAGGAAATAAATATACACACTAAAATCTGCGTAACATTCGTTAAGCAACATTTCCAATAAAACAGCGAGATAATTCCGACCCTCCAATCGAATATATTTGTTAATCAGTGATCGGTTTGATTTTTTGCATTGAACAAGTAATGCAAAGCGCCCTTTCCTGTATATATTCGACGAGGTGAACGGAGTGACATGTGAACAACATCGTTTAAATGCTTGTACTGATGATGTCGTGATGGTGACCGAATGAGCTGAGAACAAAACTGCAACTCCCATGAGAAAGATTGTTTACGAATATTGCAAAGCAAAATTCACCAAGGTTTATTGTGGAGGACATCCAGGGCTGTAAACATAGGCATAATATCACTTATGGAATTACAGTGGGCTGTAATTTTAGAGCGACCAAGACTGCAATTCCATACTCGCAACGCACCTCGATACACGAATTTTTGGCGTAACGAATAAAACGTCCAAGCGTCTCGCCCTATGGTAAAGTGAAATTGTCAGTGTGGATCTATCGTTTTCTAGCTCGAACAGAACAAACGCGGCATATCTTTGCACAACAACGGACAAAACTTCGTCATAAGTCAATTTTTGTTGGTAGCACAATTTATTTTTTTGCCTTCTGGGAGGCTTTGTGTTCTGATTTCTGTTTCGTCGTTCATCCCTTTTGGTTTGGTTATACTATGCAAAATACATTTGCAAAAAACCCTATAGCAAAAGCTGAGGAAAAATGCTCTTCGAGCATCAGTAAACTATACAAATGAGTTTGAAAATCCATAAGGGTGCTAACAAGAGGAAAGGAGGTGAACAAATAAGATTCACAGCTTCTTTTTCCTCATTTGCATTTCAGAGAGGAGAATGCAAATTCATCTCACCCTATCTGATGGTATTTGCGTTCATAGTTTCACTGTTAGCGTATTTATTTATATTCGCCATTTATAGGCGGGTCCGCGACTCCTATTACCGAAGCGAATACCCATAAGTTCTCTTGACTATTACTCCGGAAAAGATTAAATCCATTTGAAAATGGACATCACCTCTCGCTGCTGCAACAGATGCTACCATATGCCAGAGCTTGTACTTGGATGCCAACCGGGAAGACAACCTCTGACAATATACTGTCATTTTAGCTTGTAAGGCTAGCGTACGGTAGGGTAAGGCTGGACTTGGGCAAATCCAGTTCATGAGTCTCCAAAGGATAGTATTGTCGTTGAGAAGCCACTGAACAGCCGGACCAACTGGTAAGCATACCGATGTGTATGACTGGGTTTTTCAACGTCTAGCAACTTCAAACAAGACTGACCGAAAAAAAGAACCTTCAACTTTTCTTCTCCTTCTCCTCCCCATCCCCCTCCCCCTCCTCCCAATATTGATTTGGCATTTTGAGCTTTTCTGGAAATTTAGTCCCAAAAAGCGAAACAGGAAAAGGCAAGAGATCACGCGATGAACGTCGTTTCCAAAAAAACAAATTGAAGAGCGACCACCACTGACACTAGGGTACATCGAAACCCAGCACCACACTTCGTTAAAAAGAACAGGCATAACAATTCGATATGATCACTTATTCCGATAAAACCTCATAAGTCGAAATTTCAGAAGGTTCAGTTTAGAAAACGTCTCAATTTATACATCAATAATTGCCAACATTCGATTGCCCATCTTTCCGCTTATTAAGCATATGGGACTAACATTTATATGATCAGCGAGTTCGCAATCAAATGAATTTCAAAGTTGCGTTACTGAAAGAATTCATCCATTTAGTTACTTGCTTTATGGCCGTATCAGTGTGCAGAAAACCTGCATTCATTTTCACATGCAAATGGATCTTATTCGATCGCTCTAACTGTTCTAGACGTACTTAGAGTAATGAATTTGTAAGCATGATGTGGTAATTTTGGTTTATTATCTAATCGGCTTAACCAACGCTATTCATTACAAGGCTCTCATAATACTTACAACTGTGGTGTGTTTATCGATACCATACGGTGCAGTCGTAAACCCCTCTCCAAATTCTTCATTTCCGAAAGATTCCCATCAGTTCACCATAGTTGGGCATAACATACGATGAAAACGTGGCGTATGCTGGTAGAAACAAAAACCTTACTCCGAGAAATCCAAAGCTCCTGCGTCTGTTAAAGGAATCAGAGTAGATTTCAGGGAGAAAAAGTTAGCTATTAGGCTCTCCATAGAAACCACGATAAAATGCAAAGTGAAATACCGAGTAATCGTCTCTAGATTACTACTCCGGGTGGTAATTTTGAATGAGAAGGAATAAAGCATGATTCAACTTGAACTCGAAAAGAAATTCATCTTAGCAATCGTCTGCTAAGCTCTGGCGAATTCTGCCAAGGTAAAGTGTACCAGACGATACAGATAAAACGAAACAAGTTCAGTGAACAGTTCGAAATCAACGATCGAAAGATGCCTAAAATCAAAAACAAAATACCGATTAGAAACTTTACTATCTTTTGAATGTCGTCCCCGACAAGCAACAACAACAATGAAAACATAAACAAAACGTACAAGGAAGGAAATACCCAAAAAATAACGAGAAAAAAAGAAAGTCAAAAATATATCACAGCTGAAACTTGAGTTCAAGAATCAACATGAAATAATAACCGGAGATGTCGGGAATCAAAAAATGACAAAATGCACTCCCCAAAAAGTATCCACTACTTCTATTCCAAGGCGGACTGGATAATTCTTCAGGAAAATTTTATGAAAAGTGATTAATAAGAGCAAAAATATACCGCTAAGCCGAATGTGAAGTTCGTCACGAAGCTCTTCTTGTATAGCTATCCTACTGAAATCATTTTTGAAAAAAAAAACAAAAATTTCAAGGCAGAAATATCGGAAGTATGCCCACAGAAAGCTCATTCTGGCTGTCAACCTATCCATCCGCAGCAATCATAATTCGCCGACGGTCAGCGTTCTGCATCCAAAATACAACACTTTCAGTGATTATGTGCTGGCTAACAAAACAGAATCAAAACTGTGAATTAGGTACCGAAAAACGTGCCGATAATAACAACATAATACTCGTAAGGAAAACAAAGCAAACAGCTAGTTCATTCAAAGATAAATCACTAAAGTTTACGAAACAACACTAAAAGAAAAAGCTCTAACTGAATGGCTACAGCATATGATTATCAATCATCACCTACATTTTTCCCTCACGCTTACATCACAGATGTTAAAACACCTCTTTCCTACTCCCTCCATCTTACATACAACATCTACTTTCGTCTCTCATATCCCACTCACATTTCAGAATGTGCCAGCGATATTAGAAACAAAGATAAGGAAGCCTCAAACACCATATTCTTTTAATACTTAAAATGATTCTCATTAAAATATGATACCAATATTGTCCGCACTCAGTCTGGAAGTTTCATGAAAAAAAAAAGCCTTAAGATCTGACGAAAACATAGGGTTCTATTCATGGGTTCCGATGTATCACATTTCATCCCCGAGTGGCCTCGTATCGGTGCTCGGGTTAACAGTCACAAGGCCACCTATAAAACCTCAAATATGCAGTGGCGTTTCGTTGAGTGATCTCAACGTCACTTGTCCAAGACCAGTAAACTGAGACAAATATGAAAGTGGTGGACTGGATAACAGCTCGTAGTGCTCACGTGCCAACGAACGGTAACGCATCGAACCGAACCGAATCTCGTCAATCGGATCTAACGCTTGCCTCGTTTCGATTTCAGATACATCTGAACGACAAATACGTATAAACCCATTGTGCACCTGTGTACGTATCATATCTACACCTGTTCGCACACCACTTTGCCTCTACAAACGCGTAAGCTTGCACCAATCGGTGCGCTACCAAAGCACTCGATTAGCGATGTTGCAATCTAAGACCAATTTAGAATCCAATATATTAGCTTGAGGTGATCTTATACGACCTTTGAAGGTTTCAGTCAAATGAACAACCGAAATGATCGACAACAATATTCTGCGTCCCTCTCGTAGCGGCTGATTATATCTGTCATAGCTGTTTATAATGGAGATGCTAGACGCATTCATAACGCTACCAAAGCATAACTGCAAGGAAGCACTCGTCTTCAACTCCTTTCAAGAACTGTGATGCTCTTCATCCTCCTCCTTCTCCCCTCCTCCTCCCCCCTTCTAAAAGAACAGCAAAACTCAGCAGCGCAGCTGGCTGGACAGTGAGTGCGCACTTTGGCAACTCTGCTCATGACAGCAACTGCCCACAGTGCCCAAACACGGCTAATAAAGAATTTCTATTTGAACTGAACCAAAATTTGAACGATTAAGTACCTACATTAGATAAGGCATTCATGAATCAAGAAAAGTCGTAGAAATCGGCGGACGATGAATCCATTTCCGACGCCTTCTGTGACCCGAACGCTTGTGAAATATCGTTTATTATATAAAATTAAGGGCGCTTTTCACTATCCAGACTTCCTCTGCAGATAGACGGAGTAGCCTCAAAATTGACACATCGGTCTCACTGCGCCGATTGCAAATGCGAAATTACTGACTCGAATTTCAAAGGGACAAAAAGATACTGAGAAAGGACGTAGCCCTAATGCACCTCATAACTACAAAAGTGCCAAAGCGAACGAACCACTGTGACCACGCAATGGTATTCCAGAAGAATTAAATAAACTAATCAGAAGATCCCCATGAAAAATCAGATGTACTAATTCAAAAAAAAAAAAAAAAAAAACTCACCCGGCCATTGATTTGAGTATTCATCTTCAAGAGAAGGCTCCTCGCCAGGTGCACAAACAGGACCATTAATTGATACGATGCCTGTTCGAGGATAGATATAATTGGCGTAGATGAGGCTCATCATACGCTTCAACGTCAAAGAGTCAAACTTCGCATCAACTGCTCTGCAGCAATTCTGAACAGAAAGTATTTCGAATGACCGCTTTTAAGAGGAGGTACTTCGTATTAGAGCTAGAATGACCATTTTTACTTTAAAAAGTTTATTACATAAAGTTATGTTTCAAAACAGAGCCAAAATCACATTATCCAGAAAAATCAGTTAAGCTCGGTTTAAATTTCCAAAGTAATGCAACAAATTTTAAAAAAAAATTGAACATACGCACATAACCTCCTGCAAATACATTCAAGATTTGGCGACCCCCCTGGTACCCAGATATCAAGCATCACATATGGCCAACCCATTCCATTTAATCGAAAAATTCGACGGGAGGAGATGGACGATGATGTGTGGCCGGAACTGAAACGCGAAGGCGTCATGCAAGGCCAAGAAGTGGACAAACCTAGATAACGAAATACGACTGCAATAACATTAAAAATGTTATGCGACGTCTATTTACAGATATTGTTGAATTTAACAAAATTTTTCTACCCGGCATTCGGCTACGGGAATGAACATCTCGTCGAGTCGTTTCTGCTTCTCGAATTTGCCCATGCTTGACAGATGGTTTGACGCGCCTACTACTGATACCAGCTCATCTTGCATCGTCTTCAGTGCCTTCATCAGCGCAGCTGCTAACTCCGATTTTCCTTTCCCCTGAAAAAATCAGCCATCTCTTCAAACAAATAATCAGAAGAAATATGAAAGTCACAAGCGACAAGCTAGCATAAACGATAGCAACTAAACAGGACAAATGGTTGATTGTTATTATAGGTGATTACGTGCAAAGAAATCAACCATTAAATAAAAGTCAGCACCAGAAAGACGATACCAAAAAGGTAAGAAATCCAAGTCATGCTAATCGCCGAAAAAGATCTCAACGGAGTCAACAACACAAGCAACAAAGACAACTGGGACGAATTATTAAAAAGGGTTAACAACGATCAGTGAAACATTAAAGGAAATATCGCATCTGAAATATGTTGTTTCAGTTGCGCATGGTTACCTATACGTCAACTCTATACATAACAAAACAGCAAATAATCCAAATATGTCATAAAAGATAATTTAGCGAGCAAATTCGAAATCTCGAGCTAGCTCGGCCTCCGCTTTATCGTCAAGCTGTTCCGATGAACAAAGAAAGGAATGCTAAGTAGAAATGCGATAAGCAACACATGTCATAAAACTTATTTCATATCTTTAAAACGTCTATTACGCACGTCCTCCAACTTCAAGAACCAAGAAAAACTCCGCATCAACTTTATACTGTTGCAAAATACATCAGTTTGGGCCTTGTGAAACGTTCATTCCTATCGTTCTCTCTCCTTTCTCCCACCCAACCCAAAGCAGCCGAAATGTGAGTAGCGAGAGATGGAAATGAAGGAAGACTCATGCTGCGTGCAAACAGCATGAAAAACATATGCTTAATAGAGTGATTAATTAGAGATCCATTCGTGAGAGATAAAAATACTCCCCTCATCTTCCTCTTTCCATCATGCTGCTCAGAATGAAAACCACAGTGGTTAGGAAAAAAATTCACAAACCTCAAATTCCATCTTTTCGTCGAACTGTCGCGCTCGAAGCAATAATTTCTTTAACTGAAGACCAAAAAAACTTTAAGTTACTAAGTATAAACCGGATACCATTTAGCGTCATCAGTCGAAGATTCGACTTGTTGAGATGAATGGTTATTAACTCATTAAAATGTATATATTACTGCGCTCTTAAACACACTTTGAACATACTTCTACGCCATATTTAGTGGTTGCTTGCAGTCCACAAAAGCTGGAAATACGCTCTCGAACTCATAGTGAGCGTATTAAGTAGAAATAATAGAAGCGTTGGATACGCCAAGATCGGCAATCGATTACGCAGCACTGCTCTCAGGGAAATACCACAGAAAAGTAGTACAGCATGACGTTATTTTCATAAGAAAATGAATTCAGAACACGAAGCTTAGAATACAGACCTTCTCTGAAGCTGCTTTTTCTTTGAGTGTCTCATCTTCCTTCTCAGTGTTTCCTACTGGCAGCGTGGATGAAGGTTTGGCCGAAGGCGATATCCTCCACAGACTGTCCTTAAGTTCATTTGTTAAGTGGTGTCGACATAATAGGACGGATGTGGGTTTGTGGGGAATGTGAAGGGGGAGGGATTTTAAAAAAACAGTCAAAAATCATTGTGAGTGGTAACTTGAGGAGGGAAAATGGGAAGGGGGAGAAGCGGGAGAAGGTGGAGAGGGAGGAAAGAGACGGAAGCATGAGAAGGAAGATATTACGATGATGAGGCAAAGAGTGCGTGCAATCTGCAGACGACGTGAAAAACCGCAAACTGTGATCAAAAACGAACATTTTGAATATCCGATAGCAATGGATGGAAGGACTTCCTAAAATGGAAAATATGAATTTTTCTGCAAAAAAATTACGAAATAAGCAAAGGAGGGTGAAAAAGGAGAAAGGGTGTCACTTTATCGGGGTAGGCGAGAATTCGAAATGATCCTCCGTCTCTCCCGGTGTGAAGATGGTCCCTTTCTCCGCATCTATCAACCTTACGACCTGATCGAAGAACCGTCACCATTGTGATGCAGCGCGAAAACAAAAGCCCATCAAAAATCGACTCACCGTTTCATCCCTCTGACTCTCGGAAGAATATGACACTTCACCTTTCTTCGCTTGCGCAGCATTCTCCTCGTTCTGTGGCTTTGCGATGTGCCCAGAACGCTGTTCTCTATGGTCCGTTAATAATTCTAACGCATCCGTTGGTAAATCTTTCTGAAAATTCCATTTTTAGATCAGTTGTCGTCATCATCATTCATTCTGGCCGCGTTTCCAGCAGATCAGGGTGTTCATCCCCATTAACACTTCCAAAAACAGCAACTCATTCCCATCCCCTTCCCACGTACGGTGTTCGAGCTCTAAAACCATGTACCGCCGAAGACAGAGTGATGGAATGAACTCTCATATTACGAACTTTCCTGCCCTTACTAAGCATGCGAACACATGAAGTTTGATTTTCTTATGTGAAACCGAGTGTTACCTTTTGAAGCATAGGGGATTTCTTCGGTTTCTTTGCAAATGGATCTGATAAATCAATCAAATCGCTAAAATCGATAGAATCTTCAAATCTCCTCAATATTTCAATATCGTTGTTTCTTTTCGCACTGCAGCAATATATCGCGCCTGGATCGAGCGGGTGCGCCTCCGTATTGAAGATGTATCCACCTGCTGAAAGCTTACACTTCACTAGAAATCACAATAGCAGGCAGTAAGAATGATATAAAATACTTCCCCCCTCCCCCTTTCTGTACGCAGAAATGTTAGCAACGCGGAGAATGTTTAGGTGATAATTGCCACTTTGTCAAAAGCAGAAATGCAATATAACTTCAAAACCTATCAACCTGTGCTCCAGAATTACTCTCTAAAAAGTTATCGAAACGTTTTATTTGAAGTCTTTGACAATCATGCGAACGGGTATTCGTCTGCTCGACAACGATAATAATATACTTAGGTTATGCGATGAAAACACGCCATACCCTACGACGCCTCATTAAATATTTTCGTTACAGTCTTTTATCAGTTGTATCCCCAAAGGCCTCCAACGTGTGGCAATTATAACTTAAAGATTCTCCGCACTGCTAACATTGAGGAGTGTCATTCTACGTGTGGAGACGAAAAATACGTGCTAGCCCATCGACGCAATTCCGCGGTGGTCGCTACGTGGATGGATGGAACGATTCTGGCACAGGAGGATCTCCCACATATACAAACATGCTTTCAAAGTCAGTTTTGAGATAGCATCTTAGGCAAAGAATTTCTGGCGTTTGTTTGCATCTCTTAAGGTTTTTGCAGGAGCCTCTTCTCAATCCCTCTCCCCCTAAGTTTTTATTACCAGTTTCCGCCACTGACAGACGAATTTTCACGATGAATGAATGACACACTCCTCAAACTGACCCTTCCCAACTCGACAAGTCTGGAATGTAACATACCGACTTAGTCCACAAACGGAGTCGGCAAGAAACCCGTTCTCTTAATTCTCTAGCCCTTGCTCCTTCATCCATATTGTACCTGCCCTGTCTAAATTGCCAAGATCTCTCCTTCTAAAGAGCAGTGCTGCATCGTTTCACCAAAAATTTCACTCATTTGAATTAATTTCAACAAAACGAACATTGTGAAGAGACGAACTGACGATAAAGACAATGTCAGAGCATATCTAAAACTGGAAAAAAAATCGAAGCAGAGATGCTCAGAACCCGACTCAGCTGAAAAAAGCAATAGAGCTGCCTCTTACTGAAAGGCTCATTCACAGTACATTTCAAATTCAATAACAAGGAAAATACCGTCAACAATGCACGGCCCATTTGGTGTTTCCACAGTTCTCGATGTCGTTCCATCGTTATTTATAAAATTTTCTGGATCAAATAACAAATACAGATACTTGGTCGTCTCAGAGAGAAAAAAAGATTCCATCCTGCAAAACAAATGTCGGCATACTAAAGCAGCTGTTTGAGTACTGGACAAAGGGCGGTTTTCGGATGAACAAGGGGGCAGAAAAACATGAGGGGAAAAGGGGACCCTGGCTAATGAGTTGGTAAGCGAATGGTCGAGAGGAGGGGGGGGAGGGGCGGGAGGTGGTCGACAGAGGACAGGAATACATAGAAAGAAATACACGTTAGACAGGAAAAAATAGCACTACTCCAAAAAACTCCAATAATGAAATAACTGTTGACTCTCCAATGGACTGCTAAACACAACAAATGGTTAAATGCCTTCCCGGCTTTCAAGAAAAAAAAAACGAAGTAAATTAATGAGAGCACCTGTCCTCAATGGTGTGGTCATTAACATTTTCAATCGTCGCATATCCACAAGCCGTACGACAACTGTGTTCTATTGCCTGAATATACGCTCCCATGAACATCTATTTTAATAAGGAATTCGAAACATGAGTGCACTCAAAGGAAACAGCGATCAAATCGTTGTCCATACGATGCAATGATCGCAGGTAGAAACAGACACTATCTTTATTACTGAAGTCATGTTCAAACCGACCAACACTGCCCACTGAATAAAGCATTCAATTTCTTTAAAAACTCCAAACACGGCAATATTTCCATTCACTCCACTCACTGATTTCTACACTTATATAAGCCCACCGAAAACCGATCCCAATCAGACAGCACAAAAGCGTAAAAACGCTCAATCCAAGATTTGAAAAGCGAGCAATTCCCAAAGGACAGTACAGATCAACGAGGAGGATACTTCGAAAATTTGACATGAAATAAAAAGACATAGTTTAGAATTCTCTACAAGTTATATCTTAAACTAATAATCCCACTATTAAAGTAGGTATGCACTGAATACAAACATGGAAAGGAACCACTAAACTGTGCAAGAAGCACTTGAAAATATGTCAGAAACCACAATAAGAAAAAAAAATGGCACAATCACCGCAGTGTTCAAACTTTCAGCACGTCTTAATTCTGATAATGGATCACTGAAGGATAAGAGAAAAGCAGTGTGCTATCATACCTCGATTACACTTGCTGCCATATGAAGTAAAGCGGGATCCCGTGTCGCTCTATAAATATAATACAAACTTTCGACAAATTCCGGTCGTAACGGATAACCGGAGCGTTTCGACACCTTAAAATGCGAACAACAATCACCTATATGAAAAAACATTTTCTAAGAGGGCCGAAACGAGAGAACTTCGGATTGACAACGCAAAGACTCTAAAGAGTATAAAACAGCAAGATAGCAGATATAAAGGACGGCAATATGGCATTGCCTAATCAATATAGGGATTGTTCAGAATAAGAAGATTTGAAATGTGATGGGAACTTTTCAACATTCGATCACGAAAAAAAGCAAAATACCAGTGCAAGTAACAAAATCACCGGCATGGGCAAATGAACGGGATGAAAGCGCGAATTTCCCTAAGCTTATGAAATTCGCTTACAAATAAGAAATTACCTCAAGCACAGACCCCCTCCTTTCTCACGAAATAAAACATCCTCAGTTCCCTGAATAAAGTCCTTTTGCAACAATATCTTCATTCTCAGCAAAAACTTCGTCACAATGAATAATAGTCACATGTTCCGCCTCAAGGTGCCTTTAAAAAATGCAGCCCTCCCTCCCTTTCTACAAGAATTTCTGTTCTCTGTAGCAAGAACACATTTGACACTGGCAGTCACAAAAATCTGCTAAGTAAATTCATTTTTATTACTAGATTTCTAAATTATGTATCATGATTCTTAAATCTGTCTTATCCCCTCTCTCAGCCAGACCTCCCCCTTCCCTCCTCCGGCAGATCATGTTATTTTAGATGATTAATCTGATATGCAACTAACTTTGACCTTTACTTTCCGTTCTAATGATTGAGACATCAGTTTCCTCTTTCAATGGGCACAGTTCATTCACGATAATATTGCATACAGGAAAATATGAGAAAACAACAGGGGACTGCTATTCCATAAGAAACAACTGCTGTAGAAACGTATGTTTGTCAGGTTCAACTCATTGACGGCGACTAATCGTGATTTCACTGCAGCCCGCCAGTTGTGTAAATCTGCGCTGATTATAACAGCATACGATGCGTATTGCGTACAAAGGAATAAAATATCACTAATATTCAAAACGGCTTCTAGCAATATCCTCACAAGTTTATCAGTAAACTGCGGTATACTATTATATCAAGTACTTACGGCTTCTTGACTTGGGATATTGTAGAACTCGGGCGGAAAACCATATTGCCTTATAATTTGACTGTACTGAAAGATGATACGTTGAGCATCGTCCACATTCCCAGTCAATGCCAATATTCCAGGCCAGAACGCTTCAAGTGATTGAAATACGGGCAGTGAGACTTGTCCTTTGGTCATCGAAACCCACATAAACCAATCATCTTTACGGACATGCGCGTTTATTGCTTTCACGTATTCTGACAAGAAAATTATTGTCATCAACATGGCCCATGGGCAAAGCATGAAAGGATTCGAAATTATAAAATACCTAACGCATATGCTGGTTCAAACATGCAATAATACGACTTGGTTGCTAACTTAGAGACCTTGAAAACACATCCGAATATGTGCACAATTTAAATTTTGCCGGGAACAACAGTGCAAGCAAAGAAGTGGACAAATGCATTGACGCTATAAAGAAAAAGGAGGCCTCGTCTTGAAAGCAAACTGAATTACATTCCGCATTTAGCTCTCTTATACATAGTAAGTATCATGAAAACCATTGCTACTCATAATTTTTGCACTATTGTAAGCAGAGCGCATAACAGTGTACTTCAATTATATTCCAGTTATTAGATAGAACTCAGAGCAACTTTTACTGTTTCCTGCATCCCCCCCCCCCCCCCCGCTTACCTTACCCTAGGCACCGCCTCATTTCTGGCAGCGTTCGCTCTTATCATAAACTCAGTTTACTTAACTCTATAAAATTCACCTCTTAACTAGACGGAGGGGAATCATGATGAGCAGTCCCAATACTGCATAGTATTTTCGAGGAAACGAATAAACCACATGACTTACCATTAAACTGATGCATAAGATTAGGTCGCTGGAAAAGTAAAGCTCCTTTCGCCAAATATTCAAAATACGAGTCCACTCCGGCACCGATGCCTGAATCTGTTGCTGTCCATGCGCCTGTAATGATTTGTTGAATGAAGTTTAAAAAAAAAGAAGAAAATATGGCTGCATTAATCAGAGCGCTCAAAGCGTCTTTATCCAGATTTTCTAATTTCCCAACAGAATGCAATGTGTTTTATTGAAAGAACGGGTCTGAGCAGCCGAAGAGCTAACGTATTTAAACGCAAACGCTTACTTTATTGTCCTTTCCGAGTTAAATTTTGAGAAGAATTACAACGTAGCAAGATAGCTCTTGTCATGATGCCCTTCACCGATTCACTCCTAACTTTCAAAATGATCTCCTAGTCGACGAATGTTGAGATGTCAAAACAAAAAAAAAGAATACCAGTCTGAACGTTGATGTGGTTCCCGACAAGACCAAGCGGTGAACGTGATTTCCACAACGCATCCAATGCCTTGAGTGCGACACGCTCATACATAGGGTTACCCAAAAATCCCATCCTTATTAAAATAGTATAAGCAAAAAAGAAACAATAGAAGGAAAAAAAATGAAAACGCACCAACAGAAGGAAAGAAAAAAAACCCAGATACTCATTTTACCAACACTTTTCAGCTTTATGGTGCCAACAAGGCCAGCATTCGAGACGTCAATGTTCATGCGCGACCAAGCCTTGTCAGCCCTTCCTTGAGCCATTCAAAATCCTCTTTTTTGATTTTTGTAAGAAAATATTCGCGAAAAACTTTAAATGTAGAAATATTTACGTGATTGTTCCAAGTGAAGAGAGGATGGCAACAGTGATGAGGATAAAGTGAGAAGAGAAGAGGAGATAACGGGCGGCTGTAGTGCCATATTTGGCACCAGTTTTCATTTCCCATCCGATCAACGTGCTAACAACTGTGAAAACTCATTTCTCTGTGCAGCGATATCAATCCAATTTTAAGCTGGAATTCATGTCCACTTGAGTGGACGCTTTCAACACGAGCGTAGAAAGAGATTACTATATTATATACTTTAATAAAAATGAAACCATGAATAGCGAAGGTTCAGCGATGAGATGGGCAAATGTTGTCTGGGCGAAGGAAAAACGTGAAATGCTCACCTGTTATCCTGGAAAGTGTGCCAAATTCCAGAATCATTGTGCCCACACCTGCTGTGCATGTTATTGGCGTCTCGTAACGATGAACACCATATCTGCAAAAAATTCTGATGTGTTACTTAATAGCTCATCGAATAAAACGACTGAATCGAAAAAAAAAAACGTAAGTAGTAAACATATATTCAAACACACATTCAAAAGATACTATGGCATGAGTAAATACCGACGGGAACATTCCGTTTCAATGCATAAAAGTAAACTTTTCTTTATGCTAGTTAGATCTGATTTACCTATATTTACCTATACAATATACTTTAACTAAAATAAACTGTAAAAAGACCCATTTTTTGTGCGTCTTAGAAAGAAATCTTTTCAAAGGGACTTAATCCCTCATTCTCTCCTCAATATCAAACAACACGTTTGAAAAATTATTTTAAAAAATGACACAATAGCAATGAAGCGCAATGGCACTTAGTGAACATCAATGACATCCCGTCAAACATATAAACCCATCGACTACACGTTGAATTGATGGACAAATGACAAACCTTAAATTAACAGTGCCATATGGCATGCCCGTATCCGTATTAAAGGCAGGAAGCAGTTTTTGAGCGAATCGTTCAGCGAGACGTAAAAGAGGTCCCGAGCATGGCCAACCTGCCTCTTTCTTCATACCTTTAAAAACCTCACAAAATGAGCCAGACAATTGGCCAGTGGAAACATTCATTCGTAGGAAGTGGATAATAACCTTCATTTCCACCTAACTTGTTAGGTGCTCTAACAAATGCTTTATTGCAGCGTAACTTCACAGTAACAGCCACATTGATCATTTGAATTGAATTTTAAAGCGATAATCTAATGAACTGTTAAAAGCGAACCGCTAAAAAAAAAAACATTGGAATGTGGTAACATCGACGAAGTGCTCATATACGATGTACAAAATAAAATGTTGAAGTATTCCAAAAACCTGAACACTTTTATGCGCGTGGATCTTGTGTTCCTCTCATTAAAAACTTACACGCTAACGAAAGCAGTAGCAAAAAACATGCCTGTGACTCTGCCTGACAAGAAATGCGCAGTCAGAAGTCCACCCACGACGCGTATGTTCGTCTCAAATACTGAAACATTCACGTTCGCATCCACCTGCAAACAAAAAGCACACCGACTTTGAACCAAAACATAGAACTCGTTGTCAAAAGGAGTGCAATAACATTTTATAACAGTACTATTTACGACGAGACGAAATCACTCTGGTGAATGCTGCATTTAAAGTGTCAACCTCACTGATATATAAGCAAAGTGTTTCCACCATCAGGGAGAGAAGCAGTTGCGCAGTCACGTACATATGCACCGACATGATGCTGCGAGAAGGTCACAGATAGAGGTCTGGTTTAGAAGGCACTCTGAAAACCCCACACCTGATCCCAACTCCCTTATTTCCTGGAATCCACTCCATCCGCAAAAGCCGCACCTGGACAATCGCTAGCAACGCAACGCTAACCCCGCTCACTCAGATGGTTGTCGGCACCGTTACTGACGACATGCGCATCTCCACCGCAAGACGCTAATTAAAGTACCATATACTCTCGCGCTCTCATGCAAGCCATTTTGCCACACAGGCCTCAAACGGCTGAATATAAGCGCGACCCGAATTCGAACCTTGGTTCCCCACCCACTATTAGCACCACAACCCACTCTGCCACTCGACCTGACTTCAATCGCCGGCCGTCCTCCACAAAGGATGTGATTAACTCAATACCTACCTTCGTCGAGTGCAATAACATTTTATAACAGTACTATTTACGACGAGACGAAATCACTCTGGTGAATGCTGCATTTAAAGTGTCAACCTCACTGATATATAAGCAAAGTGTTTCCACCATCAGGGAGAGAAGCAGTTGCGCAGTCACGTACATATGCACCGACATGATGCTGCGAGAAGGTCACAGATAGAGGTCTGGTTTAGAAGGCACTCTGAAAACCCCACACCTGATCCCAACTCCCTTATTTCCTGGAATCCACTCCATCCGCAAAAGCCGCACCTGGACAATCGCTAGCAACGCAACGCTAACCCCTCTCACTCAGATGGTTGTCGGCACCGTTACTGACGACATGCGCATCTCCACCGCAAGACGCTAATTAAAGTACCATATACTCTCGCGCTCTCATGCAAGCCATTTTGCCACACAGGCCTCAAACGGCTGAATATAAGCGCGACCCGAATTCGAACCTTGGTTCCCCACCCACTATTAGCACCACAACCCACTCTGCCACTCGACCTGACTTCGACCGCCGGTCGTCCTCCACAAAGGATGTTATTAACTCAATACCTACCTTCGTCGAGTTCACGACAATGCTGGCTGCTCGTATAAATTCGGTTTCGTTGCCCATAATAAGAAGAGTATCGAGCGAGTCGATCAATGACAGACTGAAGCCACCCCACGTATCCATACCTGAACATCAAAAGCTCGGTTAATCAGAATGGAGCAAAGAGTTCACCCTGTACTTCACTTTTACGATTCAAGCCGGCCCTGGCTGCGTCCATTTCACATACACCGCATGTATACCACCGTCCCGTACGAACATAGGAACAGAACGTTAAAAACGAATTTGAACTAACCTATTATCGGATTCTTCGGAATCTTTTTTGATTTCTATGCATACTATACTACCGAAACTCAATTCGGCATAAATGTCTGTGATATGGTGAGATAAGATGCAGAAATATGGAAGTCTGCTCAATTTTTCTCATTCGTATTTCATCGACATCATTGTATCCGCATCACCCAGAGAAACAAACTTTACAGTTCCTCGCGTTTCTACTTTTACCGACCTTTGGTACCTCGATCAGAGGTCGTCTGCTCCAGTTTTCCATCTCCCTCACTGTTTTTCATTTTCAATGCAGCTTTATTCTCCATAAATTTTTATAGAATATTTGTCGAATAGATGCACAATGCATTCTGCCTTCAGCCTTTGAAGCTGGTGAATTGCCCATGGGCCAGGCATATTTTAATCAACATGCACTAGCGGTTGTAATAAGCAAAACTATGATGTTTAAAAGCACAAACACTATGGTATGATAGTACTGCAGTGAAAATGGAACTGCGGGTACGGCAAGCAGATTACCTGAACATGAGATCGGTTTCAATTCATCGAGGGGAAACGCGTATTTCAAATAACTGTCGTAAGCGTGATAAAACATCGATTTCACTTTGTCTCTGAAATGTACTTATGACATAGCACTCATAAAAGTGTATTGGCAGATCAACATCAGCATTCCATTATGCAGACAACAAGCAAAAATCCTACAGGTGCAGTGAGATTTTTGGCCTAGAAGTAGCTCTCAACTGAAATTCCGACCTCTCGATCCCCAAACTGAAGTGTTTTTTACATCGATTTTCAGTTCCAGCTCCGATATCAGCACGCTTCCTTGCCTGCAACTTGAAAATCGGAGGACGGAATGAAATTTATGCACAAATGAAACCAAAGGTTTTTCGATACAAAGATGGCATCAAAATTGAGCTGAGCTCGGTATCACAACGTTGTTAGGTGCTACACAATTTAAAAAGGAACAAATGATGCATAACTTAATGCATGTCACGCATCTCTACTTGAACTTCTTAGTTCTTAGTTCTTACCGCTCAGGCTTTTAGTCCGAAGTCTCGTTGTTACTGAGGCAATCACACGCCGAGCATTAGCCATCCCTTTGGCTGTTTTAGCTAGTTGTTAATACCACCCGCTAGCTAGGTGGTCACTGGTATGGGGGAAGCAGCCGGGAATCGAACCCGGGTCTCCCCGCTTGCGAAGCAGGGGCTCTAACACTGAGCTACTGCCGCCCTCTCTACTTAAACTATTGGGTGAAAAAAGACGCCAATGTCAATTTAAACGAATAAACGACCGAGATAGCTTCTAAGCTTTCAAAGAGATTTCAGGAAAAAAGCGCACATGAATTCGCCTTGAAAAAATACTACTGTTTGAAACTGGCGGAAAGATCGATTTACTGTAGATGGGCAAATAAGAAAAAGGAGATCGATACTGTCAGCATCTGCTGTCTTCTGATTTCTGTCCATCGGTTTTGAGAAATTTTTCCCACTATAGCCCATATGAGCCATCAGAATGACGAAATACACCGAATTTAACTTCATCCACGTATCATAATCTCAATATCTTCGATCTTAGTGTGATCTACACGTTGCGCAACTGTACGCTATATGGGATGAGTAAACAAGGTGGTGCATATCATATTTCTGTGGTACTTATGTAACATTACGCTGAATTTTATGATCACTATGGCGCTTCTTATTCCTATTAGTTGCTGAACCCGGAAGGTCTTTATTTAAGTGCAGGCACTGTATAACATATCAGTCGCAAAGTTTCGAAATCTGCGCGTATCTTATGAGGTTCGACAAGTAGAGCGAAGTATTACGACAAAGAACGGAATCTATAGGGACAAATGCTGCTATGAAAAACAGTAAAAAAAGAAACTGGGGTAAACTGGCACTTATACTGGCACAGTCTCAGCTATTGGGCATTTTTTAGCAAATAATGCTTTACTCATTTGAGGACGCTGCTCGATGCATTCAAGTGTGCAGTTCGAATATTCGAAGCCACACAATTGTTACGCGTTAAGACTTTAAGCGAATTTACTTGCCTTCCTCAAAAGCATGAATTATCGGATTGGGTGTAGCGATGCGCCCAAAATCAGAAGGAGTAACATCTTCAAAAAAGACTGAACTACGAAACGAACCTATAATAACGCATTCGGTTAGGCGAGAAGTTGATCGGATGAACAGATGGGGACAGCAATACGGTGACGAGAAAGCATAAAATCGCCCGAAGCAACCAAGCATCCATCGCTGATAATGTTGATGGTACCAGCCCACTCGCCTACTAAACAGACCCTCTTATGCACATAACAACCGTTCCAGAAAGCACTCGGCAACGTATCCCGCTAACACATCTCCAATTTTCCGAGTCGTATATGACCTGAAAAGAAAATAATGATATGTCAGTTAGATGTAGAACTTCTGTAATCGTCTATCGTTGCCACAAAATTGTGATTTCCGGCTCTTCCGAAATGTTTATTTTCGGGTGGACAATCTACCTTCTACAGACTTTGCGCTCTCGTCTGGGGGTTCTCGTTGAACCATTCGTTGGTCACAAATTTAACTCCAGGCGACTCAAACAACCGCTGAATTGCACCGAAACACCTGACCGACATTTTGAAGACAATGAGTGCAACAGTTTCACGTTTGGCGTACTCTAAAGGTAATTCAAATTCGACCATTCCAGCGGTGCGAGTGGTCACCCGGAAACGTGGCATATGTGACATTGTACGCCGGCTCATAAATGATGCACAGATGAGAATCACCATACACATGTCTCAAACCATTAGTGTGACTTCTTATACATGTTATATGAAGGTTTTTACCGGATAAATCGAGCAATCTTTGAATAGCTGCATACCGCTTTAAAAAACACCGAGCTACAGTATGCTTGATATCTTTGTGTAGTCTTGTTCAAATTCTTGCAGCGCTCAAGTCGCATGAGAAACACCTTTTTTTCTATGTAAGTTCCAAACTGTTCCATTGTTTTGAGTTGAATTGGATTGAATTATCTTTGTTTGAAGAAATAAAGAAAACGGCGTGTGACAGTGAACATATACGACGAAATCACACTGAAAATGCAAATGAGCGAACGCAACCAATAAATAGCATTAAATAAAATTTAATTTCTTGGGAATCAGAAACAAGAGATAGAAGTACTTATGAAGCACAAAGTAATGCGAGTAGGGGCGGGGGAGGAATGTGTGGCCTCACGTAGTTAGACGAAATAAGAAAAGGATTTCAAGTCGAATGAATTAAATCGACTTATAAGTATTGAAACATTTTGCGCTTCAACTTTGTTCTCAACAGATCTATTACAACTACGAATAACTGTAAAAGATGCTGTTTATAGATTACCTATTACGTGCAAGCTCATATCTGTTGCTCTCTGATAACGCTCCTCAGCGAATGAAAAGATTCTTGCGAAAGTAGGTGCATAAAAACGCCTCACGATTTTAGAGCATAGAATAAAATCAAATTTCATCCTACGCTACGCTAAGGTTTCAAGCTCGAAATCCCTGAAAACAATCCTGATAGCGAGATAAAAAGGATGCAAGAAACAAATCATGAAATGCTAAGTTGGTCAAATATTCTTCGATACTTCTGACAATGTTCGCATGAGAAGCAAGATCAGGGGACCAAATAAGCGCACTGTTGTTTCAAAATGGTTCGTCAGTAGACTGGATAATCCTCACAGAACCGCTCGAGAAATCCGTGTCGCAGCGCTCGAAGAACATGTTTTTCAACCTTGAAAGCATGCGAAGCAAATAGAGAACAATGCAAATTCGAGTGTCTATTGGGACCTGTTTTTACACAAAAGTCGCAAATGCAAATATCAGTAAATAACAAAACCGAGCCCTATAACTTCAGAAAACATTCGTAACAAAAATATAGCAAGAATGATAACAAAAATGCGCATTAAGTTATTCAGTGAAGAAGAAACCTTACAATAGGATATTGTGAACGACACGTTTTTTTTGCATGACTTCAGTTTCATGAATTGTTTGTTTGCGCGTTATACTCCTGTATTCTCCTTTGACCGCATCGGTTTTGTGGGGTGTCGATGAAGCATA
The DNA here is from genome assembly GCA_000803305.1 of Toxocara canis. Classification (NCBI taxonomy): domain Eukaryota; kingdom Metazoa; phylum Nematoda; class Chromadorea; order Rhabditida; family Toxocaridae; genus Toxocara; species Toxocara canis. The sequence continues at coordinate 48,316 of JPKZ01000185.1, read as the reverse complement.
TGAAAGGTATTTGTTTATCAAAATAATTGTGCATATAATTATCCCTTTATGACTCAAAATTCAACTGGATTTCATCAGATTATGGAACGGCTTGTACCGATCATTTATTTTAAGTGTGTACGAAATGCGGTCTTACGGCTTCAACTATCACCGAATACGATAACCGCTCCGCAGCGCAATTTGATTGTCCATCGTCGCTTTCGTTTTAGTATCAAACTGCCTAAGCCTTTTTGAATTTCGTCATTTCAATTTCGCAATCACCCGGTACAACGAAATTTTCGACTTCCATCCTCTCGTTGAGAAGTATAGAACGTTTCGTAATATATTTTATCGAGTTGACAGTAGCGGCGAAAATCATTTGGCACAACTTGCTGCTGATATCATCGCTCATCTTCGGTTTCCGTTTGAGATTCTTAAAGGATAAATGGTGCTGGTGCGATTTCGAAGTTCTTTCACACAGTCATCTCATGCATGATGAGCAAGATTAATAGATTGGCAGCATTATGATTTAAAATAAGAAAAACAGTTTTGTCGACTGCTTTGGTTATATCCCGGTTGAGCCCCGGGTTATTACACCGAGGCACGTCCACAGAACGTGCACACGAAGTCTTCATAAGCGAAAAGTGCGTATTCGTGTATTCGAGTTTAATAATTCGTTGATTCCCATATTTGATGCATTCCTTCGTTGCTGCTGCGTTTCGGCTGTATCCGTTCTTTAGATGTGCGCACTACTGTTGAACCTTAGATATACGGTTTAGGTCATGATTCAAAATGCTGTCTCGATTAGGAGGAAGTCTGGTGGCTTGAAAAACCGTTTCAGTTATATTTTCACTTAACCTCAGTGATACCTGATCATTTCTGTAAGCAGGCTTGATCTCGTACTGTGATTGCGTCATCGAAAAGATGTAGTAGAATACAGTAATAGTGGCGACGCTAAAGAGAAGATAGGATCGTTAAGCTCCACATCAGAGCTCCAAGCTATTCTATGGATTTCATACAGTGATTCGCAATCATCGAGAATGCTTTGTTGTGTATGTATGGAAAAAACCAATCGAAAAATGGACAAGAGATATTTCTGCTAAAGTCAAATCTAGCTACAAAAAAATATTTCAGCAGCAATGTAGCCATTTTTCCTCGACGGAAAAAAAAACCGAACAAGAAAACTGTTGCATGCTGCTTTCTGATATCTCCGGTAAAGCAGGAAGAATGGAGGGGCAAGTCTGTAAATCGTTATCTCGGAGGTTTATCTTCATGAATCGTCCTCTAAATTATTTATGTTTATTAAGCGGTTGGATTCAACTCTAATTACTTTCGTTTACTTTCTTCGATTTGTTAGTCCTGAAAAGAAACTCCGCAAGTCTGTGTCACTTACATGGCTACACGTTATATATATATATGGTACTGTAGACGAATTCTCAGTGATATTCATGTGTAGATGGATTCAAAGACGAATACGCAGGTAATATAATGAAACAGTTAAAGCGATCATATTCGCCAAACTTTGGCGTCGACTGGTTTTGACTAAATCTGAAACATGTTCTCGAACTTTTTTATGACATTATAGGCGTTTAGTTATGAAGATTCTTAGAAATGAAAAGAGCGCACCTCTCTCTCGGTATTAACTTTTGAAAAGCTCATCATATTTATTCAATTTTGCTCTCTTCGTCGACTTCGTTTTCATCTGTTACGTACGATTACCTTCTCCGTTGATTTATGACAAATTTCGGTGCAGATTTCTTAACTCGTAGTTCTCTTCTTAGCGTTTCTCCTTAAGCCATCAACTTTTTAAAGTCGTTAACTAGAAAGCTTCGGATATCACGAAAATTCCCGTAAACCATTCATTCCACATAACTGAAAGGTTCGTGGCAAAAATGAAAAAATCCAGGTTCTCAATTAAATAATTCCATAGAAAGAACCATTTCTCCTATATTTTAAAAAAACAACTTTATTTCTTAAACCGCATGAATCACAAGTCGTTACAAGATCACTAAACGTAAACTTATTTCTCCAGAATACAGTGATAGAGTGAAACCTATAAAAATATCTTTGAGACCGATTTTAAGACCATCGAAGAGGGGAGAGGCCTTCCCTTCTATTTCACTCGTGCTGAAACTCACTAATTGTGAGTGCTTAAAGATGTTCGCCATATTACCATGATAGCAAAACCAACCGAGTAATGTTCAGAATTCTTGGTACTGGTCATGAAAATGTTCTCTTCTGAAATGCAGGAAAAGTAGAAGAAGCAATCAAAATAAATTTTTTTTCCTGATCGCTTTTATCACTTCTCGTAATTTCGGCATTCAGAAAACATCGCCGAGTAAAAAAATTATTGTGGGTATCAGATTGTAGCTTTGCAGCATTTTTCTGGAGCTAACATGAGTTTCTTTTCATTCACGGAGTTTTTATGTGAGCTTATCTCAACTCGGCAATGGTTTATGGCTGACGTAAACTTATGTGGACCCAGAGTTGATTAGTAGCGTTTAAGCTATACGTGGGCTACGAAAAGCTGTTTGTGCATCGATGTGCTGGAATCCTAAGAATTTGTTTAAGCGTTTCGTGCATGGAACAATTAATGACGATGTGATGCTTTCGAATGGTAAAGTTTGTATGGCATCCAACTGTGGTATTTATTGCCACTGTCTTATCAGTGCATTGTTACCATTTGGAAAAACATTGCACATCCTATGCGTCAATGCAAACAACCATTTGTCGCTTTTTCGAAGTGTTTGCCGACCAAGACACGTCAGTTGCAAACAACACCTCGTGCTTTCGCCACCCACCTCTTAACGGACATTTTCTACAATTTAGTGCTCTCGAGAAAGCAATTAAAAGCATGACGTCAAAACCTATAACAATTTCTGATACTGCTGAGTGTCTCTTTTAAGGCGTCAAATACGTGCAACTGTTTTAGATAAAAGCGCATAAGAGAGGTTCCAACTCATGGAATTGGGCAGCGGGCCGAGTATCTTTTACAGTCAGCGTGCGTGCGTCTTAGAACTTGATTGTTTAAAGATTTTCACAGCATTTTTTTAGGGGAACAATTCGGTGCGAATAATTATTTTTTCATAAAACTCTCGAAAACAAGTTTTTAACGTAATGCTGGCGCAGTACTAAATGAACCCTATGTTAGCCCGTTTGTTTTCTCTTACCCTATCACTCTGTTAAACACTTCGCGCTCACATATCTCGTGCTCCCGAAAACAGCTGCTGTTGTTGAGAGGAGAGTGGCTGAAAAACAATTTCCACGCTGCATTATGAACTTTTCAAGAGAAACACAAATGTCATCATACTTCTACAAAATGAGACACCAACCTTGAGTGAGGCAATGTTTTTGCATAACTAGAAGAAACTTCATTTCAAATGCCTCCATTTCGTGAATGCGCCGAAACATACAACCGATAAGAATTGCCACCATAACCGTTCAAGCGCTATCGTATACCGATTATGAAATTGCAGGTAGGCTATTAGGTATTTGTTTGTATTATTTGGAATGCCAGCAAAGCTTTCTTTTCGCCGATTAACCCAGATAATGTTTCGACATCGAATTTTGTAGTTTGCTTTTCAGTCGGCATATTCTTTGTGATAATATGATTAGCAAAATTTACATTTTTGTTTTCATTGTTGATAATTGCTGAGTAACTTGGCCTTCTTCATTGTAAGCGGTTTAGTGATAGCGACGTTGTGGCGGTTCCAAATTCGTATATTCCTTGAAAAAAGCGTTTCGTAGTTTTGAAGTTCCAAGGTAACAGTTCGCCCTCTCATAATCTAATTTTGCAGCTAAAGTCGTTTGAAATTTTCAAATATGTAAAAGTAGGATTCCCCCTCCTATCTCTCATCCTTTTCCCGCATCGGACAAAGTATCCTTTCCAAAATCACGCATTTAATATAAAGTTGCTGAATTTCAGCTTTTCAATGAGGTTATTCATCCCAATTGCAGCTCTCATTACCTTACGGTGTTCCGCGTCGGATTTGAGGATACGGCGTTCTCTTGAAGACTGTAAGTTTTTTGCACATGCTCTGTACCTTGTGGCTTTGATATTATATATATAT
>JPKZ01000185.1:14779-43972 GCA_000803305.1 Toxocara canis | reverse complement strand
ATTATATATATATATATATATATATATATATATATATATAAGTATACATGCACATGTATATATGTAAATTACATATACATATGTATATATATGCGCAATACGTATTTTAAACTTTAACACATAGAGCAACAAAATAAGGCGAAGTTATCAAAATAGCAGTAAAAGGTCCCGTTGACTAAGCTTCATAGGCAGTTTACTGTCACATATAACTTCTCTGGGATTAACTTCGGATATGACCGATATTAGGTAGCCATTCACACAAGAAACTCCTTTAATTGCGTTCAGTACTGTTCATCTTAATCTTTTGCTTTCCTTATGTAAAAGAGCTGAACCAAGAAGTTTTAGGAATCAAAAATTTCTTCAAATTCAGCTGATTTATTAAGCTGGAAACATGAATTTTAGAAAAGAAGGCTTACGAAGTGACAGTGCAGTTAATAGTAACATAGGCATGAGACAGTTAAAGTAGAATTGGCATTCTGATTCCATGCATCACCTTATCAGTATCGCCTGTCTGACGATAAAGACCAGAACATAAAAATGTAGATTAGAAAACGGTATCACCGTTTCGTTAATCAGTTGTCCTTGAAGCACTTCCAGATTATCAGTGAAGAATAGAATGGCCTAACTTTGTGATAGAACATCTGTGTTTTACTTCATGTCTAATGCTAGACGACTAGCAAATGATGGTCTCTTTGAAGGTACGTTTGCGGATATATTCTTGAATAAAGTGAAAGGATGTGACATAAAAGAACTCTACGAAAGGCACAAATTGTACGATATTGAAGAAAAAATTATCCCTTATCTAAAGAGGGACAACGAAGACGTTCAACGAAGAATTATGCCGATAGTACGTGAGAGTCCTCCCGGTTAGTACTAATTGTTAAGAGAAAAACAAATTTGTTGAGGAAGATTTTCAATGTTATGAATAGACATTGGATCAGCCATTGTGAATAAGCAGTAAAGAAAGAGCTTTTTCAAGCAAATATTCAATAACTAGTGTAACTTGTGTAATTCCAATAAGAAAAGTGCTTCTGAAATTTACAAGTATGAAGCCGTGTTGATTACTCTCTAAATCCCATCTTATTTCAGCACTCATTAATTTTGAATCAAATTGAAAATCTCCGATTTGTCGCTGTTAGAGTTGTGCTATTCTGCAAGCTTCATCACTTTCACGCATTACATTATGCTCATGCGACACTTATTAGTTGATCACAGACCTATGCAAAGATAATATGTGATACTCAAATTCGCTTTTTCTCGCCACTGTACCAACCGTATTTGGAATCGTCCGGAAAAAGTTGCCCTAACAACTAATTCAGTTTTTATTTTCGGTTGCTTTTTCGTGAATGCCTGATTTTTTTTTCACGACAATCGCTGTGTGCGATTATCATTCATTTTACTTGGGTGTTTTGCCGTTTCGCAGTAGAGGCTACTGAAAACCGAATAGATATGTATGGGAGTTATATATGGGAGTTTTCCAGGAATGTGTGTAAGAACAAAAATAAGCAGAAAAAAACGAAATTGAACCGTGAAAAATGGTAGTCAAATATGGGGCAGAAATGATGGAAAGCAGAAAAAAGATATTATTGCCGTTTTATGTCCACTCGTATGGCCAGTCAAATAAGCGATCGATGAGATGAGTTCAACTGAACGTGGAAATGAACTTGTATTGATTGAAGTTCAAATCTCATATTGGAACAGAACGATGTACAGAAAGGCCCAGTCTAATGTATTTGTGCAGAAATTCGACAAATATCGAATTGAATTGAATCGAATCGAATCTTTTATTTCGTCGATAGTCAAGGACTACTTTTACGACAATACAAAGGGGTATAATCAGATACAGCCATAATAAAAATAATAAGTCACAACACATTACTACTCTATCACTATTCAGCTCAAAGGCAACAGTGTATTGAGGAAAGCATTCGCTTGGTGCCTTCTGGTTTTTAGTCCGTAACTTTTTCGGAATATTTCACTTGTGTACATTTCCCGCCTAATTCAAATATTATCTATTTTTTTTAGAGTGTGACACAACAAATTCGATTTGCAAGATAGATGATAAACGACTTTGTATTTGTCCAAAGAAGTACGTCTGCGATCGGATTTCGCAATCTCGTATGGATGGGATTTCGCAATCTCGTGTGCATCAATGCGTTCTACTCGCTTACTACTTAATGATACGCAGCTAAGAATGAAATTCTCATAATACGTCCATCGTTGTATATATATAGCTTTCTGAAATTTACAAGTATGAAGCCGTGTTGATTACTCTCTAAATCCCATCTTATTTCAGCACTCATTAATTTTGAATCAAATTGAAAATCTCCGATTTGTCGCTGTTAGAGTTGTGCTATTCTGCAAGCTTCATCACTTTCACGCATTACATTATGCTCATGCGACACTTATTAGTTGATCACAGACCTATGCAAAGATAATATGTGATACTCAAATTCGCTTTTTCTCGCCACTGTACCAACCGTATTTGGAATCGTCCGGAAAAAGTTGCCCTAACAACTAATTCAGTTTTTATTTTCGGTTGCTTTTTCGTGAATGCCTGATTTTTTTTTCACGACAATCGCTGTGTGCGATTATCATTCATTTTACTTGGGTGTTTTGCCGTTTCGCAGTAGAGGCTACTGAAAACCGAATAGATATGTATGGGAGTTATATATGGGAGTTTTCCAGGAATGTGTGTAAGAACAAAAATAAGCAGAAAAAAACGAAATTGAACCGTGAAAAATGGTAGTCAAATATGGGGCAGAAATGATGGAAAGCAGAAAAAAGATATTATTGCCGTTTTATGTCCACTCGTATGGCCAGTCAAATAAGCGATCGATGAGATGAGTTCAACTGAACGTGGAAATGAACTTGTATTGATTGAAGTTCAAATCTCATATTGGAACAGAACGATGTACAGAAAGGCCCAGTCTAATGTATTTGTGCAGAAATTCGACAAATATCGAATTGAATTGAATCGAATCGAATCTTTTATTTCGTCGATAGTCAAGGACTACTTTTACGACAATACAAAGGGGTATAATCAGATACAGCCATAATAAAAATAATAAGTCACAACACATTACTACTCTATCACTATTCAGCTCAAAGGCAACAGTGTATTGAGGAAAGCATTCGCTTGGTGCCTTCTGGTTTTTAGTCCGTAACTTTTTCGGAATATTTCACTTGTGTACATTCCCCGCCTAATTCAAATATTATCTATTTTTTTTAGAGTGTGACACAACAAATTCGATTTGCAAGATAGATGATAAACGACTTTGTATTTGTCCAAAGAAGTACGTCTGCGATCGGATTTCGCAATCTCGTATGGATGGGATTTCGCAATCTCGTGTGCATCAATGCGTTCTACTCGCTTACTACTTAATGATACGCAGCTAAGAATGAAATTCTCATAATACGTCCATCGTTGTATATATATAGCTAAAAAAATATTTCCATTTCGGTTTCGACGTAGACGAATCCAAAAAATAAAACATTGAAAAGTGGCCATAGCGATAAATGTGCGGCATTGGATCGAATAAAAATAAAAACGTCTATCAAATGTTATCAACAGTCTGATGACTTTTTTTCGGCTTTCTTTAAAAGAATTTTAATAATTGACGTATCGGTGCACATCATCTATAAAGATGTCCAAACAAAGATGATGACAAGAAAAAAGCAAAAAGAAGCATAAACAAAATGGTTGAAACGATGGAAGCTTTTGTTGCGACCATTTGTAGAAAAGTTCGATGACTCTCATAACTGATATGATTTGCATTGAAAATTCGTGAAGATTCTATTGAGAAATTCTGTATAGTTGTCGACATTTATGCTGTGGAGCTTTTTTCTTGTTTACAAGCGACATCCAGATTATTCTTTAAAATATTTGCACTCATGAAATTGGCTCATTTGTAAAGCAGAGATGACTTTAAAAAAACGTGACGTTTGCATAGATTTTGTAGCAATGAGAAGTGACAAAATTAGCGAAAGTCAACTGACTATGGGATGTTGTGCATGCGTTTTTAGCAAAATATAAAGATTACAAACTGTTATCGAAAAAAAAACGACAAATTTCTGCAGTTATCAGCAAAACCCATCGGATGCTTATTGCTGGCTTCATTCACCTAGAACGAATGAACTCCCCTCATGACGTTTGCAGCATTTATTCGACGGTAAGCGCAACAAATCAGGTACTTAATTACCAGGAGTTTCATGTTTCTACAAAGGAAAACACATGAAGTATACAATTATCGCTTCATAAATATCGGAAATCATCTGATAAGAATTAATACTTTGGTGAACTGGTTCAACTAGTCAGCTGGTTCACCTGTGTCTTAGGAAATTTAACGCCGTAAATATCGACTGCGGTCATTTGCCAAGGAAATGCTGGGGCAAGTACTTTATTCATGCGGTTACACCCAATAAATATGCGTTAGGCTACTGCCGAATGTCACTCCTAACATCGAAGGATTGAGAATTTCTCATTACGCATTGAGAAATTCTTTGAATATTCCTATTTATAGGCGTTTATAGGCGACTTTTTAATAAAAGTGATTCATGATAACGCGAAAATGACTCGCGAAGAGAATCTACTACTTTGATGTAATGAATGGTACAGAAACAGAGGGAGAGAAAAGGAGGGTGGGGAGGGAGAAAAAAAGAGTTTACTATACATTTTGGAGAAGAGAACTTGAATAGTAAGGCGGGAGGGCAGTAAATATAACAAATAGTATGAGAATAACCACAAAAATATGAAACGCAAAAGTGTTCTTCACTACCGTCAACTAACGATACAGCATTATTTCTATGATGTTTAAGCGATCGCCTGAAGTTCTATTGCTCTTTGTTTAGGCACTGTATAAGATCCTATTCGATGTCAAGTTATTTATTTGTCTTCTTCACTTCTAAAACATCATCCTTACAAATATTAACTTCTATACAATTCTTGGTTCACCAATACTACATTGTTTTATCTGTGAAGTAAATTCACATACTTTAGAGAAGCAGTTTATATCTATCAATTGTTTAAGTGAAAATATGCACGTCTGGATGCACTTCTGGCGACTAATTTGCGGATGTCGTTGAGAAATTGGCAAAAAAAAAAGAAAAAAAGTTAGGAATATCTCATAAGCTTTCAACACTAGCGAACAATCAAATGACCATCATCAAAGAAATGCTAAAATGGCAATGGCTTCGCCGACATGTTTAATTTCGGACCTCCAGTGAACCACTTATGGGATCGGAGGCTAATTTTAAAGAGCTGCTTCGGCCCATTTTTTTGCTCCAGTTCGGCGTGTGTAAACAACCATCTGTACATTGCACACTTCCCAGTTTGTAACATCTACGTAACACATAACCAGCGAACGTAAAACAATTGAGAAATGGTGCCAGAGAATTGTCAGGAAATGCGCTTTGGCTTCTCACTTATCGAATCTGATGCTTTCATGGACCATTTGCAAATGTCGTAAATTTAGTTACCATACCCAAGCGCTCGTAAAAATGTTCTAGAGAGGTCGGTTTTTTGGGATCCGACAGGTCGAATATGCAATCCATCCGATGAAAACAACATGCAAATGCTTTGCTCCTTTCTGCTACTCCACAGGCGACCAGGCTGACTGAAAATGCATTTCAATTTATGGGCCTCTTGGAGCGAATGTGCATTTCTTAGGGCGATGAACTAATTTGGTATATGCGCATAATAACTCCTCCGCAATTTCACAGCTAACTGCAGTGCTTCCCGAGTTGGAAATCTCTGAAAGACAAACGAACACTCGCATACGTATGCACGGACAAGAAATCGATGTACGCATACAGAAAACGATACAAATGCAAATTCGCCCAGTAGCACTATAAGGAATTCGTAGTGCAAGATTTGTATGAGCAGTCAGGTAGAAATATATCTGGGTCTTCATCATTACTGAGCACTCGATAGTGTGCTGTTTTGATGAGCATAAGTTTTTGATGAGCACATCAAGTACCCACCAAATCTTACTCCAGTTCCTCTGTATTCTCCCTTCTCTTCAGTGCACTGAACGATTTTTCAGCCTTGCATTTTATTCCCAAACTAGTATCCTCTTCAACAAAACATAAAGTGAAATTTTATGTTCAATTTGTTTCGGGGTTCCGTGAGATTACCTGTTTGGTTCATGCTGGGTATATTCGTTCCAATGTATCAGTGGAAAACGCTACATTTTTTGCTTGAGAGCAGCAAAGCGTGGCTAGCGAGAGTGTCGCTTTGATATGTAGAGAAATGAACAATGCGATGCTTAACCTTCAGGGAGATTGAATCTTGATGCGGCGATATGACAACTAACGCCCAAACCGGTGTTTCCCATCATGCGCCTCCCACAGATTCGTTGTCCGCATTTATTCGCAATAAGAAATTGATGTCGCCTCCTTATCATTCCTCAGAGTACTCGGCACGTTCTCCTTTGGGGTTTATATTATGTAAAAAGAAAACTGGAGGGCGAGAAAAGGGGGACGCGGATGCTTAAAATTTCATCGCTGACATTATTAGATACGTTCGCTAGCAACCCTTGCAAGCTATCATTTTCTATTTCAACTGTGCTCGTTGTTGCTTAACTGTGTGCTTTAGTGGTTCCGACTGTTCATTTTTAGTTGGGATTCATATACCATGTGAACTATATAATCTTCTAATTATCGTAGTCTGATTAAAAGAGCTGCTCAGATGATGAGGACTTTTGTCCTTTATGAATTTGAAAGTCTCTTTTGTGATTTTGAATCAGAGAAGTGGAAATGGAACTAATGCCATCTTCCTTTTATGTATTGTACGACCTTCTTTCTACGATCATATGTCACGCGAACTATTGCAACTTTGACAATTACGTATATTGTGAGATCAATAGTTTGATCTAAAAGTGGCTTCTGTTTACGATTTTCATGATTGTTTTCAGCTGAGGCCTTCCGAAGCCTGCTGCCTGCATGTGCTTCTTTCTTGCCAGTTAGAGAGTACGGTAGGGCGTATGGCGATCTGACCGTCACCCAGCATAGCAACATAAAAGCCAAGCGGCATTTGCGTTACATAGTGGATGACCACATATGGCAGTGTTTTCATCTTCATTGAAAAAGCATATATATCAACTCCACATCACAGTTCAAAATGCTAAAAATACTGGCGCATAAACAAACTGAATAGCTTGGCGATAGCCTATCATGAAGAGTGGCTGATATGACAGCCAACGGTCGCTGGGAGTATATTCACCCAGCATCCATAACCTCTTCAAGAGAGAGGGATGAGAATAGAGGAGATGAAAGGTTTCAGTCCTTGGTTCATTATATGTTGTATCAATGTAGGTACTGCTGCAAATGAACTTAACGAAGTATTTCAGTTTCGAGTCAACAATGTATTGTGATGATAGAGGAATGCGACTGCGAACTTATCAGTTTATCAGTTTCCCCTCCCTTTCTTATCATTTGTACGTTGACGTATTCCTCATTCTTCTGTCTAAGTTAAGCAGAGACAATTTCCGTCCATTTGATTGCGAGTTTCACTATCTGCCAGTGAGCAGTTTCTTGATAAAAAAAAACTCTCAGATAAAAATGACGAACGATGCGATGAACGATGGGAGTTGTTCGAAATTTTTGAATTCAAGTTGCTAATTAGTCACCGTGAGACGACCTTAGATGGATGCTCTTAGTACGATGTCATTGTCAAGCGAGATCGAGTGACAAAGTGCTGCATTTGAGCAACTCATTTTGCATACGATCACTGAACAAAAAGCGTAAGAAAACCGGTTGTTTTTATTGCTATAACGCAATGCGATATGAGATACGGATGTGTGTGTGTGTCTGCGTGTGTGTGTGTGCATATGTGTGTAATTGTGCTGTCGCCACTTAGCAAGATTATCCCTATTTTCACCGTTGATTATGCCATTAAAAATTGATGTTGTTCCGATATAGCGTAAGGCATTACAGAGAAATTGTTGAGATGCTGTATGCAAGATTTTTTTTTTTGCGAAAAGCATGCGAAAACCATCTGCAATGAGATGCATCACAATTTTGACTTTCCATCTGAAATAGGGACGTTTCTGTTCTGGAACTAATCTTCGTCTTAAGCTATCTAACCTGAAAATCCTAGGGGGAAAAAATCCTCGAAAACTTTAAGACAAAAATGGATGAATGGGACAATCGCTTGTAGGCATCAAGCAATACGACCATCATCAATTTAGTTTCCGAACTGATCATGATGATGAGAAAACATATGCAAACTGCAGCATCGCAACTATTCAGAACTTTCATATTGCTTAAGACTACGCATCTACGGATGAATAAAGTCGACAACTTAAGACAAAATCCGTTTTTGTTTGCTCGCGACACCCCTCCGGTATGCGCGAATATGCGATGCGTCTCTTAATTTTCCATTCGTTACGGCCACCTAATATTGCCTATGTTCGGGTGACAACCGCAAAAAAAAAACAAAGCATTTCGAATTAGGGTTCCGGATACGATTGAAATGAGCTTGAATTGAGGCCTAGCACTCCTAATCCGATACATGCTCAAATTATTGTTTTATGAGCCTTATTCCTCCATTATGCCCAACTTCGCCCAATCAGACAATCGCCTAGTGCGCTGAGTAGCGAACTGGTCATTCGGTCATCAGAAAAAAATTTTTTTTCAAAAACGAGTGAAAACTACCTGAAACTGTGTTCATAAGAATTGAGGTACGTTTTTTTCCGAGTATTGATCACATTCATCTTGTACGTCAAACGGTGATCATGTGGTGGGATTCGTAAAAGCTTTTGAGGAGTAGCAGCATAGATATAGATTTAATTTTTTTTCGAAATAATCTGTTAATTCTTCTTGTAGGAATTTTGGGCTTTAGTTATTCATAACAAGTGAAGGCATGCAAAATATTTCTGAAGCATTGAAATTCCTGTTTCTGGAGGAGCGAGATTTCTCGAAGTCTGAAACTGGTGCAGAAAGATTTCAAAAATTTTGCTAGCTTCGCTTGCGCGTCCAGTCACGGTTAACTAATGGTTGCCAACTGAGCCAGGCAAAATGGGTGAATAAGGTGACGTTTTTTTCTCAAATAACCTTTTCAAACGATTGCTGATGTGCATGGAAGTTCGTTCACATAGAGCCTGAATTGGCAGTAATTTCTGCTTCTTTCCATTGTTATGAAGTATCATAGATAGCCTTTTGCTTTGTCGCCCATTTGTTTGTGTGATGAGGAGATTTCCTAATGCTTATCCTTTGCTTTCAATCATACTAAGTACCAAATTCCATGTTTTATAAACGATACGACTGGTACGCGCGCATAACGTCTCGATTTAACGCAGGTATATCAAATGGTTTTTGGAATGCGCCAATCAGTCGAATCAGTCGTGTTTACTGTTACATTGTATTTCCTTTTGTTCGTTTTTCACCGTGTATGTGCTAATGGAATGCATCCTTATGTGGAACTCGATCCGAAGATTTCAACCGTTAGGTAAGCCTCTCAGCTATAAAATAATGCACAAATTTATTCATTTGAATCAGTTAATTCTCACGAGGAGAGTAGTTGTATCAGCCGGAAGTATTCAATTTTCAAGCCGAAAAAACCTTCTAATAACCGAACTCAATGAAGAAATTTAGATTACGAGATAATTATATAATTAAAGCTAATCGACAGTTGAAGCTGCATATATAGGTAAGCAAAGTTCTAAAACTGAAGTAAACAGTCAAAAATTTATCGAATTTTTCGTGCGTTATTATCACAATTTTATACCCACTTTGATTTCATAGAAAAGTCGCATCCGTTCATGTTTGCGTTTTTCTTGTCGATTACGAAATTTATTTTTTAGCAATGGTTGGCGGTAAAAACGTTTATGCGTATTTGACAAGAATAAGTCTTCATAATTGCACATATTTCATTTGCGTTAAAACGGCTGAAAGCTTTTTTTTTTGGGGGGGGGGGGGGGAAAAAAAAATAAAAAATACGCAGCAGGATGCACAGTAGCATTTTCATTTTTAAAAAAAATTTTTTTGGACAAAATTGTTTGCAGTTCACACGACGCCGATTCGGGAAACTCTTGCGTGGGACAATGCGCATTTCGTTTTGTTGACCAGCTTAAGTTACAACTTGGTGATAAAAGTGCAACAGGACTACTCAATCTGAACTATAATGAATTCTTGATTGCATTCTCGAACGTCTCATTTCTCGAAGGGTTCTGCAAGTATGTCGCATAAAACAACTAATTTCCATATCAAAAAGACGTTGGGCATGCTGTACATTACTGGATTTTCAGGAAACCTTTAGCGGTCGATCACCAAGAAAAAACATGAAAAAAAACTGGATCTCATGCATCGAAATTGAAATTGATGGACTTCGGAAAGTTGTGCTAAAAATTAAATGAAGCTGAAATGGGTGTCAGACTTTTCGCAACGGAAGCTAAGAAATATATGTTCACTTCTTCTGATAGCAGTATGCTCAAAATTTCGTAGTCTTCGTGTCGGCAAGATGAATGCCAGAAAGGTGAGGACGTTAAAGCTGTAGCAAGAGGAATTCAGGCAACTATGGGATAAGGCATTCTTCGTGTATATTTTTTGCCTCTCTCAAAGAGATGTCGCTTACATCGATATTCTCTCATTTTGATTCCCACGACTTCTTTCCCATGATTCCCATGAACTTAAATATCAAGACCTTTATTATGTATAAAGATATCTTGACGTGTATGATGCCCATTCTTGATATCCGCATCTTCCGAAGAGAGTGGCGGCAGTCTTTTACGTGAAGGAAATGAGCGTGGTTTCCAGCTATTCTTGAAAAGCATTGTAATAACTTAAATAAGAATTTTTTGAATATCGTTTCAATTAGAAGCGGATATGTATAATTGGTAATTGGTCCAAAAAGTGTGGCCAACGCGAGTTTATGTGCACAGATGCAATAACACAAATACTTTCTCATTTGACTACGTACAAGCGATCATGAATTTTGCAGATATTACCACAGCTTCCAGTATTGTTATACATCTTGCTCACCTAGTTATATGCAAGAACTTTTATCGAGAAGTGCTGCAATTATCGATCACTTTTGCGTATATAATTTCAAAGGTGTGTGATTTGCTTCAACGGCAAAGTCACTGCTAATCAACACGAGAGGTGTACAAAAGTCAATAATTAAACGAATGAAATTTTATTACTTAACGGATCGAATAGTATAACTCAAAAATTTGCTCTTTTCACGAGCGGATTTTTTGCGCCTGAATGATCTCAGGTTATCAGAGCTAATAAGAAGCTGAGAAAGCAAAAAAAAAAAGTTTCTGAAAGAAAGGTTGTTGACTTACGTTTCAAGTACAGAAAAACGCTTATTGCAAAGTTATGGCAAGCACTCCAGGAACGTTTGCTGTTACGTATTATCTACACATATAAGTCCTTTGCCCACTTGCAATATATATTGTTCTTTCTGGGGATGCGCAGTACATCCAAATATTTTCAGCTCATTGATGAACTATAAAAAATTGAAGTTCTTATGCGCTTTTCTCGGAGAAATCATATCCTCATAAGATCAAGCAGGAGATTGCCCCTCTCTTTTTTTTTTTAAAGATGAGACTTCAATTCAGAGATTCGTGAACGATTTGGATGTTTATCGCAATTGAACGAGCAAATGTCGAGGCAATGTCTCAGCACATGTACACCCTACCACAATGCCGTTAATTCAATTATGAGCAACTTTGAGCATCTAGCCCTCGACGGAGATTCAAGTGCTGCTGAGAAATATCTCAACGAATCTTGCGAGTAAGTTAAATGGTTCATTGTATGCAAAAGAATATGTATATCGCCACAAGCGTCCATCACTACGTTCTTCTCCTACTCGAAATCATTTTCTCATTTTGTTGATCAGAGATCGGATCGTTGTCCATTCGTGCACATCCATTCACTTATATTTATTTCGCTCTTTTTTACGTTAATTTTCGATCAAATTCTCCTCATATTCGGCTCCACTCCGAACTTGCGCTATTGTTTAATGAATCGAATTCGCAAAAGTCTTTCTTCAAAATTCAGCTTCCCCCTCAAATTAATCCCTTTCATGTGAGCTAAGAAACCACAATTTCCGGGATGTGAATTATAACTTAATGATAGTTGCAATCACAAGCATGGGTTCATTTCCTTTTATTTAGCTGCTCTCTGAATGCACTTCATTCGCAGTTCCTTGGACCGAAGGGAAGAAGATGTTCATGCGGTGAACAAATTCACTATGGTCTGACTTTGTACATACTGACATGAAAAAAACCTCGATGAATTTGTCTCAATTTGGAGAAGTAGAGATTCTGGTAGAAACTTTTGCGAAACTAGCCGTAGAGTATTCAGTTTCGAATTTGATGTCTTTTGTTTTAAAATTTATCCATATCTCTCTCACTGTTCATTTCGTTTCATTTACCGTCCTTTCGATTTCTCTAACTTCACTTCGACAACGGATTGAAAGCAAAATTTTGAGCGGAAGGTTTTTGAGGCCAATTGGTTGCATAGAAATATTACGAATACTTTAGTGGTCGAGCAGTTGGTTAAATCATTTTTCTGAGCGCATAGCCAGTACCGTGCAGTTGAGGGACACTGACATGTTGCTGAACGCCCAGCGATATCTTTTAGCGCGCACAACAAAATGATGTCATAAGCATGCACAGAAAAACTTGAAAAGCAGTTCATTTATACAGAGGTAAGAAAACCAAAAAAAGGAATGTTAAGAGAAACGTGTATTAAAATTGGTGACTAGAGATCATGGCAATTCAAGGATGGAAGACTCAAGCCACATTTTAATGCAATAGTAATAAAAACTCATGTACGGTGCAAGAAAGTACAAGCACTCGCTTAAGGCGCCATCCATATGCATAAATATACGGTGGGATTGTCAGGTTTTTTGATTTACAATAAAGTAAGTTCGTTTGCGGACGAAAGACTGCAATATTCATGACGCTGCAGTCAGCTTTCCAAATGTTTCTATGGTAGAGTTTTGCCAAATGTGCAGGTACGTTATTTGCACATTGCACTGCGATGTGCCAAGGATAACGCACATGTGCGGAGTTGACACGGCAAATCTGGTGATCGATCTAACGCGTAAGTCATTCGCTTCAATGGAAACGATGGCACTTGATACTGGTGCTGTTTCAAGGTTAGTGAATTCATTCATTAGATATAATTGGATTTCACAAAGCGTTGGGAAAAAGTGACATTTGAAATTACAGTGTTTTTAACTTTTCGAAAGACAAAATCGAAACTCCGAGGCCTCCGAAAAAAAAACCCGAAAAATGGCACCGAATAAGCAGTTGAATCGAGCGACTTTGGTTTACGAGAATTTCGGCTGCTTTAGATGTCTATCGGCGTATCGTTTCTAAATATCGTAAAACTTAAAAATGCCAGGCGGAATTTAAGCAAATATAAAAACCAATGCTCTAGTCGTACTGCAACGCAAGGTGATCTATGTGCTTGAAGTTCACCACTCGTTTCACATTCATATTGCGATGGAATAGAAGGAACAGTTGGTTGGACATTAACGATAATTCATCATAATTTTGATTAAGGAAAACAGTCCTGATTTGTAGTCTGGCAATTTTCCCAGAAAGTTCCATCTATGATGACGCTTCATTTATTCATTCTTGAAGGTTTTACCATTGGAATGCCAGGCGGAATTTAAGCAATATTTAAAACTTATAACTTGTGCTATCACTAGCGTACTCAGTAGGGCAAAAAAGGATCGGAAGCATTGCTTGCCAAAATCGGCCAATAAACAACGCACACTTGAAAAAATCAGCGAATTTTTCACGAAAATGAGGAAAATTTTCGCCGTGAAATATGAAGCCTTTTTACTGATTTGTCACTCATTACTAATAAGGATTAATAGGACATACATCACTCATTTTGCTCACAAAGTTTAACAGTGATTTTGCGAGTAAATTTTAAAAATTTTCACCAAGGCAAGCTCGTCGGACACGTCTTAATACCGGAGATCTTTTCATCCTCAGCTTTCACCATTTTAGTCATTGTCTGTGCTTATCGATATTTGCGTTATCAAATGAGTGCAAACGCACGCCATCTGTAAATTAGCTATTTGGTGCTTGGGCGGCAAAATTTTAGCAGGAATTCGATGGGATACTCTGAATTTTAGTGATTTCTGCCTTTCATCTTGTTTGCTCTCTTCGTTTTGTGATCACGTCAATCAGTTTTTCAAACCACTGAAATTCGTGAACTCCTTAGTCATCCTGACAACCTCAGTGAATATGCATGACGACTACCTTTAGGGATACTGTTATTACTACCCTTGTAATCAGGGTAGTAATAGCCAAGATTTAATGTTCCCATATGTACGTCATAAATATCTCACACTTATTAACAGTTCTTATTAGTCAGTGTTACGAATTAGCTGGCGGAATAAAAAATGAAAAGAAAGTCACACCAGTCTTTTATCATGAGAAACCGAAGAAGGGGTCTGTAAATAGAACGGAACAGTTTATGCTCTAAAAAGTCGTATTAATTATAGATGGCCTCGTGTTTGTGCCGACATAAAAACATATAAACTTCCAACGCGCTCCATTGAAGCAGTATCACATAACAATATTGTGAATTCGGAATTGGCAAATCGAAAGGCTCAGGCTCAAGTTTCCTCCTCGGAAACCACTTGGACGTCTTTGCTGACAGTTGTTTCACTTGTCATCTTCGTCATTCGATTATGATTTCCTTGTGGAACACGATTATTTGTATGAGATTCAGTTGCCTGTTAATGTTTATATAAGTTGTTTTTGACAACATGTTCGGTGCACACTGTGTGATTATCATTCTACAGAATCGCACAGAGTAGCAGCTGGATGTGTTTTTTTAGCAATATAAAAGGATATTTCTCTCGCTCTTTTGCTGCATAAGCGGAAACTTGACGGGATTCCTGAACGATATTTAAGGGACTAATCCTAGAGATGAAATGCCAGGAGATGCGTAAGATTCCAGTCGGAAATATGCTTTTAAAAAGTTGTACGGTAGATATTCAGCAATTTGCTTGATGGTTGCCTTAAGGATCACAAACTCGGCTGTTCAAAAGACAAAGTGTAAAGAATGCTTTATTATCTGTACAAAAGTATTTCAGTGTATCGAACTGTTCGGAAGACCAAAATTTAACAAATTCCTTTCTTGCTTCGCGCATTTTCCGCTTCACAAGCTGGTGGCATTTTGTCGCCGTTAAACCACTGGCAAATGGCAGATGGAAGAGAGTCCTGAATGATTTGTGCCCTTGTCAAGCTGACATTGTTGAAGAGCATCCATGGCACATGATCATGTTTGTCCGGGAAGATCTCCTCCGTCCTTTTGGCTGCTTCTAGCTGAAGACGATCACCGAGTCCGCTCACTACGCATATACTGCAATTTTGTGCTGACGGCAACTTTATTTGTTTAATTATTTATGCACAGATTTACACTCAGCCTAACAGAAATAATGCGAATGCGATAAGAAGACATAAGATGGCGCATTCTTTGAATTCTGACAGGTAAAAAGAGAGCGGAAATCAAAGACTCGATTTTGCTAGGTTGGTAACAAAAAGAACACTCCCAACATTATCGACCTCACCTCTGCAGCTGGTCAGCCGTAAAGCCATGAGGAAAGATGACTGGATATTCACTTAAGGAGAGTCCGAGATGTGACAACAGTTTGTAAAATCTTTTAGGATACAAGCGATAGCGATTCGAAAGAGGGGTTTGGTGGTTAGTGAGTAGGAAAAGGTTGATTACCCTCGTTTACAGCCAAATTCTGAACTAGTTCCATATCTTGAAATTCAGAGATGATATGGGATAAAAAAACTTACCTAACAGCATTTTGTATTTCCTTATCGATCTTGAGCGTACGGTAGCATTTGTTCACTGCGTCCTGGAATTCAGTGCCTGCTTCGAGTTGTTTCTCCAGGCAATAAATATATGGCAGTGGTGCGTTTATACCAGTAATGGTTTCAATAACACATGACTCAAATCGATTGATCACGCACTCTTCATCACCGTGTTGGCACTCAATCGTTCCATTCTATAAACACCTGCTTCAAGAACATTTGATTCGAAAATATTGAATGAAATCGCATTAGGAGCATTCCATAAACACATTGAAGAACATGAATATTTCACTGTATAAGTTATTGTTATTCTCTAAAAGGGTTTACTATAATATTATCTTAACCTTTAGCACTTAAATCAAAAGTTGAAATCAAAAAGTAAATATAATTCACTTGAAATCAAAAAGTAAATATAATTCCAGTTGAGTCTTTGAACCACTTTAAAAGAAACAACATTTGCTAAATTAATTGTTTAATAAATTAAGTGGATAAAAATAAAAAAAAACGACAAATAGTAAATGAGTTGCGAAAAACGAAAACGCACGAGATTGCTCGTACGTTTTCGTTTTTCAGTCTCAAAATGTTATAAAATACTATGTCTTGAACGAGGAATCTCAAGCGGTTTACACAACTGTTTCTGTCGTAACGTTTCCTCCCTTTGCAAGCTAGATGAAACCAAGTAAGCCTATCATAGCTCATAAAAGAATACGTCGTTGCGCGTTAGAAAGTCATGAGTTTTTAGAACGTTAGCAGGAAAAAACGCATATTCAGGAATGGGCCCAACTCCAAATTCTTCCAAATTTCCGCTCAGATGTATAGCCAGTCAAGCTACTGCGAAGCGCTTACACTGTTAGTGCTTTGATACTTGCGTTACCACTATTTTTTGCTATGGCGAACTTGTGATCCGGTAAGCAAAGCTAAGGTTAAGAACGAAAAGAAAGGATAAAATTGGTGTTATCTAGAACATATTAATTCTAATTCAAAGAACGAACATGCCTTGATCTTCGCGTTTCCGTATGGGACAAGCTCGATGTCAACATATGCGCCGAAATCTTTATAGACGATAGGATAAAGCGTTTTCGTTATCATGTTCTGGCATCCATTACATAGCGATTCATAGAGCAGCGCTAGTTTCACTCGTTTGTTCTTTGTTTCTCTCTGGAGAAAGAAAAGTAGACGAATCATATAATTAGCAGCTTTTTGGTGATTAATTCAAATTGGTAATGCAACAATAAGAACAGCGGAATCCTTTCACAATGCCTTTGAAAATCGAATCGAATCGAATTGGATCTTTTATTTAGTCGATAGGTAAGGACTACCTTTACGACAATACAAAAATGATACAAATATAATCAGATAAAATCATAATAAAATATTGTCGCAACGCATCACTACATTTCACTATTCAGCCCAAAGGCAACAGTTCAAAATATGCTATTCAAAATCCTCAATAAAACGCTTGGATGAACATTGGCATAAATGTAGACATCTGAAACTTTACTTTAGGGAGTGAAATTAAAAATACTTTTGAAGGAATACATATCGAGTATGATTGATCAGCATGATAGAGGCACATTAAATAAGAACAGCAGTCCGAAACACTCACGAAGGCGTCTTCTTTTTAACAAGAAGCTGAAAAAGGTGCCATGCTAAAGTTTTCAAGTCAGTGGCGAAGTGGAAAATCGAAAAGGTGAAGACTAACTTGGAAAGAAAATGAACTAAAAACAAAAACCAACAGTTGAGTATGTATAACATTTGCGCAACGCTATGGGAACGCCTAGCTGATTAAAACTCATTGCTTGTATGCTTATACCGATAAAGCGATCGCAAGGAGATAGAAATCGTTGTAGAACATATTCAATTTATGATAGAATTTTACTGTCTCCTCCAAACCGAATGTTCAGAGCGCACAGCATTTCTCACTTTTATTTGTGATTGTTTTAAAAGCGTTTTACTGGTTGCTTTCATTCCTCTGGATCGCCGTCTTTCCTTGGAGATATCTCTCGGTGATCGTCCATTCCCGCAGAAACCTAATTCTAATTAAGTGCAGGTAGCATCGTGCTGGCTGTGCGCTTGAGCGCGATGCAAGGCGGTTGCTGTACACGAAGAGTGTAGTAGTGGTACCCATGGAAAAAACAGCCCTGAAAACGGTCGAGAAGGTGGAAAGATATAGTAAGGACAATGGATGGCCTCAAGTGGGAAAGAATAGCCCAAGACTGTAGAAGTTGGAGAATGTTATGGAAGCTGGTCGATGAGCTACAAAAACGACGACAATTGCTGGTCAATAGAAGCCACGATAAACAAGCAAACCAGCCATCGTCCCTTGTAAGATGCCCGTTTTCGCAGAGCAGTTATGGAATTACGACCGATATCGTGAACACTCACAATGTATTTGTCGCATAGTGGTTGAAATCCACATTTGGTGGCTAGTTTCGTGCTCTCACACCACAACGACGGTGGTACAGTGTTGCAGTTGAATTCGGTAGCAACAGCGACAATTAGTGCAGTCGCTGAGAACGTCAACCTCAAACCGATCACTCTCATTGTCTCTGGTGTTTCTGAAAAAGTTTGCGTTGAAAATTCCATTTAATAAATGCGATACTTAGCCACCACGTCAAATGCCAACTGCTAGACAATACCAGTTTTTCTGCACAATGACATTTCCGCTCTTCTACCTCATTTGCTCCTAAACCAGTCCTTGTAGCAAGCAAAAAAATACACGAGAAAGTTCCTATACTGTAAGTTCTCATTGAACTGAAAGTTTCGATGGAAAAGAAAAGAGGCAATAAAATTTCACGTAAAATTATGTATATCAGAGGTCCTAAAATATGAAGTAGCGCGTTTCCTTTTCAAAATTTACAAAGCCCTGAACTTTTGAATAAATTTCTGTTTGGTTTTCGGCAAATTTGGAGGTTTGGTCAGAAACAATAAAAAGCAGTAAAAAGTAAAAACCGGTTGCGAAATGAGGATCAGTTTCGACTTTGCAAGGCATAAACAAAGTTAGGACTTCGTGAACTATATAATTCGAAACTTAGCACCTTTTTGTCCAATTATTCTTATCACTAGTCTTGCTAAATACATCCAAAACAAGTGGAAAATACGTATCAGGGTGATTAGCACCACATGTACTTCGTCAGTTTCGTTCGGCGAACCAAACGCCTCCAGAAAGTGCCAGCAGATCAGGATGTATTACTAATGATTCGCTAAAAAAATTTTTTTTCATGAATATGGCATACTGTTCACAGAGTGCGTACAATTTTTCTGGCACCTGAAGTATCTATAGCTGTACACCAACGACATCATTGGTTTGATCCGAAGCTTGATATGAATGGTCGCTTTGAGATGAGTTTTAATTTGCATTGAATTTTGTTCGTTTAGCCTGAGCATTTTTCGAGATGGAACCACCGCACAGACAAGCAAAAATGCACGTGAGGAAGTTTTTGAAGAATATCCACACACAGGTGACACAAAACTTTTGAAATAATTAATTCCGGGTGGATCGACTCCTCCTATAAACAAGGAATGGTGGAACTGAAGACTTTTTTTGACAAGTGAATCGGGAATATGAGCATGAACGAAAAGGTTAAACGAAGACAACCAAAATTATTACGCCTCAGGTAAGACTGAAAAATGACTCAGTGTTATCTGAGGCTTAAGCTGATAACGCCTAGTAATCGATGGATCAAAACCGAAACTTATTCCAATTTGACTTTTATCAATAGATAAAATACGCCAAAAACTGAGGAGACGTGAGTGGTCGCAATCCGAGCCATGTTTGCCGCATACATTGCGTGGCGAAAGTAGCACTTGCTTGTAGCCTCAAATATTTGTCCGTTTTCGGACAATTATTTGAGGCTGGACAGTTATTTGGGGAAGAATGGGTCGAAAGATGCCATTTAAACAAAAAGAAGTGTATTCGCATACCATTTCGGATTTGCATATCACATTTTGAACATTGTGTACGAATGCAAAATAAATGTATATTTAAGTAGTCTTCTACCCACAGTTCAAGGAGAACAAGACAACTAAAGATCTAACAGTGTCTCTGAGAACACACAACAAGCGGCCGACGAACAGTGCTATGCTGATGATATTGACCTCAGCATAGAGTTTAGTAGCTTTCAATGTGGTAATTTATCGCAATCGCACAGCTGTTTCACATTTTGCTTGGTGTATTGATCTGCCGAAGATTTGTTCACTTCGACAACAACCCTCAATTATTTCAACGTTCGGTGCTTATCTGTGCTAACTACTCTTTTTTTTGCGCAATTACTGATGAGCACACAATTCTTTCGAGGAGGATCTCATAGACGAGAACCATTTCATGTGAGGAAATTTGTGACAAAAAATCAAGTTTTGAGAAAGTTTTTGCATTACTTTTCGCGTTACTTTGTCACATCGCACGCAGATTCTCTATCCGTAGGAGAGTTTTGCAAATAACGGCAAAGAACTTTGCAATGCTTTGAAAACTAAGAAAAAAAAAGAGAAAAACCGTAGCTTTTTACTTACGCTTAATCTTTGCAGGACAATCGAACTCGCAAGTGCTACAATCAGTTTTGTTCAAGCAAGGAATCAAATACGTTTTAGGTAAGCTTTTCGAGTTACTTGGAAACTTGCGTCGACGCTTTTCGGAGGGTGGCAGCATTGCAGTCAGACATGACCGCTAAATATTGTAAAGCTGTCAGCTGCCGCTTGAAAATGACGAGTGTAAACAAAGAGCAGAAACGAACCAATCCAAGAACCGAACAAGCGGCCGGTTAGGAAAATCCGTACGAAACACTTTGCTTTATGTGCAATCATCCCTGCATGCATCTATTCAAGGACTGATTAACGCAGTGGTGTACTGTTCATGCGGAGGCTGTTCTTCTTTTCGACGAAGAAAATCATTAGCATCTCATTTCAGGGTCAGCATATAGTGATGATGAGAGATGACCATCCGGCAAAATCGGCACACGAGCAGCAGTGAATGTAAGCAGTTCGAACAGATGATGAATGAAAAAGAGACGACTTCTTGAGGGATGAAAAAGTGACGAATTCCAGGAAAGAATTAAATGCGATAAGTTAGCAATCTGAAGAGTTCACTTCTGAGTTTCGACTCTGAGGAACTGAATATGAATTCATTTGGCATAGCGAAGTTGGCGACGTTTGTGCATATGGCATAGATGCATAAGAGTATGTACAACACATTCCAATGTGGGACACATTGTCATTTGCAAGAAACAGTTTTACGTCAGAGTATTGTCACGGTCAGATATAACGCTTATAAGTACGAAAGGTGACCTATCTGCCAACTGCCCAGGTACGTAGTAAGGAATGGAAGAACGCCTAAGGCAAATAAGCGGACGCCTTTCCACGTGGAAAAATTTCCGGAACTTTTCGTTAGTGAGTTTAATTATTGCAGTAACAGTCAAAAACCTGTAAAAGTTGAAAATGTCGCTAAGAGAATGGTTACGGCTTTTGGAAGGCGGACCTAGGTGCTTTCATATCCTGTCCCCCAAGTGCGTTTAATCGGAGAATAAGATCAAAAGGTCTTATTGAACTTGATGTGTATTCGTAAGATATAATAAATCTTCTTTGCAGATTCATTATTCAATTACTTTCTAGAGATGGACAATTAGTTCAGTGATGATCATCTTCCCACTGAACTGCTATCTTCCCAGTTCTATAATAAGTATTCAATTAGGAAATTAGAAGCGAAAGATATGTGAAAAAATAGGATGGAATTGTACTCAAATTAGAATGAGGCTTAAAACCGCGTTGTACCATGTTCTACGCTTTTCACCTGTACCAACGCCATCGATCGAATTCATCGAAATGCGCAGGTGTCATTTATTGCACTTACGTCATCTCCACCTAGAGAGTGTTGACGGGGCTGAGGGAGAACAGATGTAATGGGCGGCTGGATTTTGAGCAAAACTCCTATCTCGCTCGAAGAGATGTAGAAAATGATATTTTTGTGAATATTCAGCTATCGCCGCAGCAAGTCATGAAAAACTTTATAGAAATATGTTCAGCAAACTCCAGAATGTCATCAAATTCCGATGTCGAATTTCAATCTTTGATGTTTGACCTCGAGAGTTAGTGTGCAAACCAATGAGTAGAATATGCGGTACTGAGGCTTTGTTTGACAAAAATGGCGAAAGTGGAACGCTACTATGCAACTAATGAATACGCTCAGAAGTTCCCGGATAACATACGAGACCAAAGGATGTGCCTAAGTTTTTCAGTCTCAACATTCACTGGTTGCGTAATTGAGGATGTTCTTGCCGAAGTAGCGTAAGTTGTCGTAAACCGACGATTTCACTTTCTTGTAACAGCTCACAAATGTTGTTGTGCAAACACTGTATGCATCGGCCGAAGCAGTAGCGTCGTCGTAGGCAACCTCAAAAATTTTTTCATTCCAACCGTCACAAAGGTTGACTCAAAGAAATTAAAATGCTTTAAAAGGATTCCGCACTATGAAATAGGTGCATTCGGATTAACGTTGTTCAAAATGAGAGGCACCATGAAAATAATGAAAAACCGTCTGTGTACACAGCAGTGTAGCTAAATTTTCCAGATGGATGGAGCACATATTGAGATGGCTTCTCAATTTATTTAAGGAATATCCATGTGAGATATACTCTATATGGCATTTTATGTTCGCATTCTAAACAAACATTCTAAACAACATAAAAGACGATTTCATCGAAGCATTCCTAAAGGAATGTGGGCGATCAGCGGACCCATCCTCATATTCAGAGCCTTTTTTTCATTTGCTTCTTGTATACATTCAAAACATGGCATGCCACTATAAGCTTAATTCGTAATTGAATGGAGAATAGGTTCGACGATCGGCATATGTGGGATTTCGTCAGATTTCACAGTGACGCGATAAGAGTAGGGGAACTGAAAGCGGTATAAGATAACCGTGATCGCTGGATCGCAACAAACATTTCGACCAATTTCACTTTTGTTCACAACAGCAATGTCTACATGTAAAAGGTCCTGCAGTGCTCAGCAATGTTATGATACGAATAAATACTTTAAGGAAAGTATAGAATTTCTGTAGAGGCAAATGGCGAATTTTGCAGTTTATATGGGTTCGCTTTAAACGTACATTTCATTCGCAACTTTATTTTTCAGTGAACAACTCTGCTTGTCTCGTTTTCGTTTGAAACTTTGCTGTGTCCTTTCTGCTTAAAAATTTCGTTACATACTTTCCTCTCAAAAATTTTCACTTTACTTTCTACTTGACAATTTGATTGTATACAACCATTCATAAGTTATGTCGATCCATTCATGAATTATTGACATATTTCAATTTCAAAATTGTTCTCATAAAATTTTCGCTCAAAAAACTGATCGCGTACTGCTTGGATCATTCAGTCGAATGCTTTAATTAGAAACGTTGGCTGAATGGTTTCAGTTAAAAATGTTCAGGCGTGGCAGCTTAGGTTATTGGTGCCCAGATGAATGCTCATATGCATTAATTTCTTGTTCAGTTTTCTAGGTGAATGACACTAATGGCCCACAATATTAACTACTGGGGAAGTTTATACCGCTACTGCAAAGAATAACGCCGAAGCAATGCGCCTTTATGGACAACACTTTGGGCGCGGAACACAGCTACGACGCTTTTACGCATTAAGCCGAGTAGCAAGCAAGTAATGAGCGAAAAGGAGTCAGCATACCTTCTCACTGTGGACGTTGGCAAAAGTATAATCGCCAACCATCGGCCCTCCAACCGTCATCAGCTTCACTCTTTCGGCCGAAATGCTAAGTTTGTACATAAGTTCCATGGATGCAACAGATGCAATGCCAGCGCCTGTGCCGTGTCCTACTATCTACTGTAACCTTTACGCGAGCATTAGCGAGAATTTCTATTATTAGTATCGAGTCATGCATGACGGTCTCACCTTTATTCCCTTCCACCGAATACGTTCCCCACGTTCCTCACACTGTTGCAACCACCAGCACTGCAATCCACAAAGCACGAATCCGAGGATCAACGCTATATTATGGTCAGGTAGACAATTTTCAGGAGACGTACACCTTCGTTAATGAGTGCATTTTCTAAGGACAGCTCCATGTTTCGTTAAAATCTCCGCCATCTTCTGCTCCTTTCGCTATCCAATCTCAGAATTTTGCTTCTTTGTCGGCCAGTTAACGCGTACCGATCGTTCACCTCTTCAGCGATCCAAAACTGCGGCCACAGAAAGTAATGAATCAGAGTGTCGTTTCCGTTGACGCCGTTATACTACACTTCTGCTTCAATTTATCATGCAGCATTTCAAGTGAAAACTTTTATATCTGGGGAACCCCAATCGCCTGCAGTGATCCTGTTTTGCTTACCTGTATTGCTTGAATTGCGACGGATACTTCAGGAATAAGCGTCAAATTCCTCAGACCAGTTTGACAATAATCTAAGTATTAAAATGATTTTTTAAAAAATATATGCTATTCTGACTTGAACAGTTGCATTCGTCAATTAGAAAGCGCCATAACAGGAGAAAATTGTAACGAAAAATTGAAAAAATGAAAAAGTTGGCCTATAACAACGTTGCTTACCTCGGAGTACGTTATACGATCGGATTATGAAATGATAAATTACTGCCGATATGTAGCTGCAGAAAAAAAAGGAACCCAGATTTTATGTTCCGGATAGTACTTCTGTTCTGCTTCGAAGGCAGCGACTCTTAGATTGTCCCAAAGGTCTCTGAAAGTGTCGACGAAGAAAGCGCCAACCTGCAGTTGTGAATACCACTCGGTTAAAATTCCCGTTGTTTTGGCGTACAAGGGGCAAATCATTGTTTGGATGTGAGCAGGTCTGCTGCTCTTCAAACAAACCAGCTTCCAAAGCCAACGTTCACCACATCCTTATTGGCCTGCTATGAGCAAATTTAGTGGATTGCATTTTTTATTTCAAACGAAGTGGAAGCGCTAGTAAACATGCAGATACACATACACAATTCAACCTCCAATAGACGTTGGGCCCTCAGCTTGTTTTCAGTTTTTCTTTCTGTCTTGCATACTTCTCGCAAGTTGCAGCTTTCCACTAGAGCTTTAATCGAAATTACAAGATTAAAAAAATGCTTCGTTTCTCTTCGCAGCAGTGAAGTAACAGCGAGTTAGAATTGGTCGGGTCGCGGATGC
The DNA here is from genome assembly GCA_000803305.1 of Toxocara canis. NCBI lineage: Eukaryota > Metazoa > Nematoda > Chromadorea > Rhabditida > Toxocaridae > Toxocara > Toxocara canis. The sequence goes on along the minus strand of JPKZ01000185.1, from coordinate 19,037 downwards.
TCACTTTAATCGTATAACGAATTTTACGAGCAGCACTAAAATCGAATGCGTGGAAGGAAAGGTGAATAAAGGGCTGGGAGACGACTTCGAGACGAACTTTCTACCGACGACATAGATCTGGTTGTTACGAGCCAAAGACACAAACAGACGCTCGTTCTGTTTCGGAACTGGTCTATGTTAGAGAAAATGGCTTAGTGGCGATAATATCCAAGACCGGAAGTGGCAGAGGATGTAGATTTCAGCGCATAACGCTTCTGCGTGCGAGCCTCGTCCGAAATAATCAATGGGGCGTTGCGGACAGCGTTCGCTTCATCGTTGTCCGACTTCGTCGTCGATACGCTGTCGTGGTGTAGGCGCAATGGTAGTCCGAAGCGACTGTGCGCAGTAGTACCGCCAATCAGCAACGTCGGTACAATGCCCGTGAATGCAACAGCAATAGTAGCAGTGCCGCGCAGCTAAAGCGTGCGGATGAGGAGGTTGTAGACGTACGTCTTACCAGTGCCACTAGCTCCTTGCAAGAACAAGCACCGGTGTGCACCAGTGGCTGATATGGAATTTTGTGTAGCGTCCAGAACTCGATCAACCGAGATGCGCTGGCCGACGTTCAGCTCCTCATACATCCACTCCACCACCTGCCGCTCTTCAGCAACATCTGTGATGTCCACCTCAACGGCACTGATATCAATCGAGTCCGAGCGGTCGTCGAATGGAATGCCCTAGGGGTTGAGGTCTTGACCGGCCGCATTTATGATGAGTCGAATGTGGCGCGGCGCGACGAGCTCTTTTTGTTCGGCCGTTCTGCGTGGGTCGGGATCCAGCATTTGTGCCTTAAACAGATCGCACAGCCGGGGCATGTCCTGGATAGCTCCAAACGATATTAACATAGCGAACGATTGTCTGACCTGCCGCGGCATGTTGTGAGCGCAGACATCGCGCAGTGACTCCTCCCACACCGTCTCTGCGATAGAGAGCCCAAGTGCGACACACGCTTCAAAAAACGACGCATAAGTGTGACCGACGACGGTTCGGATATCTCCGAAACACCGTGGACCTTTCACGTATTTATGCAGCATACGAAGGCAAAATTTCTCGACGAAACGTGCCTTCACCGCATAAATACGTGTGAGAATCTTGTCCTTCCGAACGCGTCGCACCTACGCGCTCTTCTTCTCGTCTCAGCGACGAGGTCAACCTTGTTCAACTCGAAGAAGGACTCAAGTTGATGCCCCAGCGATAATGTTCGGGTATATAGAACATTACTAAACTTTTTTGTGTTTCTGACGCGATAACTTTTTTTAGAATTTGCTTTTTGCTCCAATATCGCCGATATTGTAAAAATCGACATTTTGGGATTTCCGGGCGATCGATTCGGTCTGAGCCGTATCTCACCGATGTAGACGAGCTATACAACAATCGATAGCGTATGGATAGCTAATCACAGAGAAAGGAACCCGTGCCCGATACGAGCAATCATTGCCGAGATATATTTCCTCCAAATTTCCACCTCCATACTTAAAGCCATTTTTGCAAACTTCTATCCACCATATCTCAACGAATTATTAATCAAATCGGTTAATTCCTCTACATTTGGAATCACTTACCCAAGCGTTAATACTTCCTACAGATATTTCTTTCGTGAGAAACTGAGAGAAAGTTTCTTTCGAAAAATTTCGCGTACTACCTACCTACCAGCCATGGATCGAAAAGTCGCAACTTTTGGAGTGTTACATCTCGGCTCCGGAGCGCAATGGGACAAGCCCTTGGTATCGGTGCGATCAGCGGGCTCACTCTCACTCGAACACGAGCCGAGATCCGAAACCTCCAAAACTGCAAAAATCGACATTTTTCGATTTCTGGCCGATCGATTCGGTCAGAAACTCATCCCACCGATCCGAACGGTCTACATACCGATATCGTATCAATGGCTATTACAGCGAGCCAACCCTCTCATCGGCATATTCATTGACGTGAAAAAAATTCGCAAATATTCACCATCAACACTAAACAGCGTATTTCGCCTCAAATCGTCCCTGAATTATTTTTATCACTTCAAAAGTATCAAATAAAATCGCAAGGGAGGTATCAGAGTGAAAAAAAACATAAAGCTAAAAGCCCCCACCAATGATATTGAACGGAATTGAACCGCTGGTCTCGATGTCTTTGCTCTACAGTACTAACCTCTATATAATCTCGATTGCCTGACTGGGGCTTCCATACATTAACTCGCGCATTCTTAACTATGGAAAATGCCTTTGAGGCTTGCCTTCAACCCTTCCGGTTACTTGTAACCCCAACAACCTATATGCGGTTGGATGCAGAATTTTTAAGGCATCGTCTCGTGTAGGAGCCATTTCACTCGAACAAGCTCTTCGAGAACGAGAACGACAAATCCTAGAACGCGTGTCCGAGAACGACAAATCCTAGAACGCGAAGGCTTTATTTTTTTTTCTCGAAGAAAAAGTGCCAAATCATGAAGTTTGCGGTATTTATCCGGTTAATTGTTGCGGAAAAAGTTATGGGGGGGGGGCTGAAAAAGCGGAATTGTTCAACTTCGTTCAGTGAAATTTTCTTTTGCACGTATCTCGTGTGCAAAATAAGAATCTACATAGTTTAGAACCCCCACATATCAAATACGAGCGAAATTGGTCGAATCTGAGGCGAGTTATGGCGGAGGAAAAATTTCAAAGTTGAAGCCGGATGTTTTCTCCGGGAATGAAAATCTCACAGATTTTTTAACATTGGCCACCGAAGGCGATCAAGCTCTCTAAAATATTTTCAGGACTCGCCAAGAAACGCAAGAAATCCGACTCAGAAGTGATCCGGAAAATAAACTCGCATAGTTAAAAAAATTTCTGGATTCATATTCCGGTGCCGACAAGTCCTACCGAGCTCCTACGAAAAACCTATCATCCCACTAACAACCTCCATAAAAAGTGAAAAAATTACAAAAGCCGATCAAAAAGGAAAAAATGAGCAAAAGTTCTTAAGTATCTAACGCACTTTCGCTCGGAAAAACTATGCCTTAAACTTACCTGATCCAAGTGTCCAACGAATGTCAACTGCGTTGTACTACAACAAACTTGCGCGCAAAAAATCGGCGCAAAAAACGAATTATTTGAGAAGTTATCGCGTCAGAAACGAAAAAAATCAGTAATGTCCTGTATAGTACAAAAAAGCATATAAGACGAAGTTACGGTTGCTCAACTATTATGTATGGAGTTTAAAAGCGCAAAAAATTTCAGCGAAAATTCATTGAAATCGAGTTAGTTGGTGAAATGTTATGTTAGTATGTCAAAAACACCCAGCCTAGTGCATCCGCGGTCAGGGACCGCTAACAGCGATCACACCAGCCCTGAGCAGCATGAGAAATGAAAAATTCAGAAATTTCATCAAAACTGACCTACTTTGGGCTGTTGAAATACACTCTTCAACAAGTAACGCATGTTAAATATACTTTAGAATAGCTTCACACATCTCATGCCTGCTTCTCTTGTATGAGTGCACTCTCTAACAGCGCCGCTACTTCTATACCGATTGCACACTTTCTCGCTAACTCTGCACCACCCCGCCACTGCGCGCTCTCTCTCTCTCTCTCGGACTGATTGTCTTAAGGCGTGAGAGATGTGTTTAGCGTCAGTGTCGCGTTGTCTGCCGAAGGCTAGCGGTGCACTATCTTCGAGCTGTTGTTGTGTCTGGTATTGAAGCGAGGCGATCATCAGATGCGAGTGGAGGTTAGCAGTTGTTGAAAGGGAAATTTGGCGGGTCGGAGAAGTGAAAAAAGGTGGTTTGTTGATATTTTAAAAGTAAGACGACAGCGTTAACAGTATAAAAGTAAGAAAAAAGTTTCTGAAGAGGCGTGAAAGAAGTATTGGAGTAACAGCACTTCAAAGCGCTTATTGTCGTTTTTGCAATTGATTCTAAATATGTTTTTCTTATCCCCTTTCCCTGTTGTTGTTTTAATTGTAAATATTTAGGAGCGTTCTAAAAAACACCCAAAAAATAAAGAACGAACCAAAAAAATTGTTTATTACATAAATAATGGGGCGGCAATAGCTTAGTGGTAGAGCCCCGCTTCGCGTGCGGGGAGACCTGGGATGGATTCCCGGCTGCTTCCCACCACATCACTGACAGCCCAGCCAATGGGTGGTTAACAATAGGCTAAAACAGCCAAAGGGATCGCTGTGCTCGGCGTGCGATTGCCTCAGTAACCTGAAGACATTGCACTGAAGGCCCGAGCGGTAACGTGCTAACGTGCTAA
>JPKZ01000173.1:89768-100358 GCA_000803305.1 Toxocara canis | reverse complement strand
CCGGTCAACATAGCTGCTCTCTTCGAATTTACCGTGCCCTTTGAAAAAACTGCTCCACGTTCGTTCTCTTCAGCATTCGTCATGCTATCACTGTCCACTCGCCTCATTTCCCTCCCACCTTTTCTTTATTTTTTTTATTTATTTATTTTGATAGAACTTGCACACTCTCTGTCGCCGTCTGATATAGTTGCAATGCAGCTCAAGCGCATGTCGCACGCAATGGCTAACCGGTGAGGGAGTGTCTATTTGACAGTGGTTACACGTGGCAATTTTTTTTTTGCAAAGCGTCTCTATTACCGCTTTAAAGTCGCTATAGAACGCTTTCCTATCTGTGGAGTATTGCTCCGTTTGGATCGGAAACGCCGAAGAATAGTATCAATACCGGCGAATTTTACTGAATTCTGACTGCTTGGGGAACATTCAACATTTTGGTCCTTACAGATCTATGCCACCTCATTTTTAGGGAAAGCCAAACTTATCCGGGATGGAGATACGATTGCAGATCCATCTCATAATTTTGAGATATTTAAATAATTCGGAACCTTTCTTATCATATATATTTGTATTACGAAGAGCCCTTATTCTCTCCCAAAAATAGTCCTCCTTTCTTCATCGTAACAATACTGCACTTTTCATCATTTCGTTTACATAGTATCAGATAAGTAGAGGATATTTTATTTCTATGTCCAGTTATTGTTTGTTCATACGCTATTATTTTGTTGGCAGCAGCACCCCATAATGTTGTTTATATTTACCAAGTTTTATCTGAATAGGAAAAATTATTTGCTCTATGATCAATGAAGAAATATGTCTCTCGGAAATGTATACTCTTTTTTTGATCCTTCACGAAATGTGTCAATCGCGTTCCAAGCAACATACTGCGAAAGCTGCGCAATAAAGATGGAAAGAAATAGCTGACCTTGAGACTGCAGTTCGATTAATTATCTACATTGTTGCGGTAAGTTGGTTAGTTCTCGTGATATCTTCCACTATCTTGCAACATGGGGTTAATCTTCCCTAAGTCTTTGTAACCGGGGGAAGAGGGGGGGGGGGACAGAGAAGTAAATTTTTACTTTTCGTTACCATGGGGTAAGTTATGAAGACTGTTTGCACATTAACATCGATGGAACCGATGCATGCGTGAGAATTATTCATGTATGCTTCTTGTGGAGAGAGGGCTAAGCACATTTCGAGAAGAACGCTTCAAATAGGAGAAAAAAAAAGTAAAGAAAACAAATAACGCGGCGCACGGACTGAAAATATTGCAAAAGCTTGCCTCGAATAAAACATTAGCGTTCACGTTTTTGTTCGCCATTTCTCAAGAGCTTAATGCAACGCTGCTTTCATGAATGTTTTTTTTTGAACAATCGAATAGCGTTTTTTGCTGTAAAGTTACTTCGAAAATGATAGACACCAAGAAATGTGTAGGTAGTTTCGATAAACGAAAAGTACAATAAATCTCTAAGCTCTATTTTTTTTTCTGCTGCATTTTATGGCGGTCGCATTGCCAACCATTGTACAGTTAATGTTACTTCAGTGAGCGCTCATTTGATGGTCACACATTTTACGGCTCATCATAATACAGCATTTCTTAAAAGGATTGTTAATGGCACGTTGACAGCTTCGTTTTATTTGCACCATTCCACTTTCAGTTAGAATATACTTTCTAAATTGGCATCCTCTTTGGCGTACTTGAAAACTCGATGGATCACCAATCCTACGATACTCTCAGCAATGCTGTAAATTTTTCATTAGATTTTCCAAAGTTTCTCATTTTCCAGTTTCCAAAACTCATGAAATTCCAACATTTCTCGTCGAAATTCTGCATGAGATAATCGACTGAGTAACTCATTTTAGGCGGCGACTTTCTACCGCAAATTAATGCCACTATTGTCATCAGTCTTCGTGTACTTCGAAATAGCTGAACGCAAAAGTCGTTTCGAATATGCAAAAAACGTTACTTTTAGCTATGAGGTTAATTTAGCGCTGCAGATAATATTGGAGTGTATTGAATTCCCTTGTCAGACCATTCGAAAAAAAGATATAATTCTGAATCGAACGCTCAATGAAAAATCACTGAACATTTTTGAGAAAAATTCGCTCCAGTGCCAAATTCATTTTTCATTTATGTTTGGGAGTGACTATTGCGATGCTTGCTCGACGGTCCAAAGTTTGCCTTTGTTGGTGCGAAAAAAAAGAGGCAACGATTTTGAACGGAAGCATACTTAGGCAACACATCGGCTCTTTCTCTTTAGGGATTTTAGGTTTTTTTTCATGAAAAAATTTCGGCTATTCTAGCACAGTTCTTCTCTTTTGCCTCTCAGTTCTGGTCTTGCTGCTTGGTGCAAATTTCTGCCACAAAGTGATTACTGACGTTGAACTAGGGCAATCTGCTACCGCAGAACAACTACTAACGTCTACTATTTACGACCGAAATTCTAAAACTTCTGAAAAAGACTAGACACATTTCGGTAATAAGCCTTTGCGGAAAATACCCAGGTCTCCGTCTCAATCCCATCCGTCGAAGGTTTAGTTCACATTTCCCTCACCATCATTCGACAACATTGAGAGCTATCTTCAAAACTGTGGTAGAGCAGGTAGAAACTGAAATCCTCTAGCGCGTTGTTCATGCAGTTGCCGACCGGTAACCTTTTCTCATGTTCGCAAATAATGCCATTTTCAGTTCTGAGAAGTAACCTCGCACAAATCGCCATATGAATGCCACCCATTCGCGTAGTAAATGCATAACCGGTTGACCACCTCAACGTGCAGTGTAATTCGCCTAAGTGAACCAGCACTAGCCGAGCCAGTGTCTCACGTAATATAAGATCAGCCAGTCGTTTTCAGTGGCGCTAAAGTTTTTTAAAAAGTATGAGCGGCAACATGTTTTTCTTGTGTTTTAGCAACTTGCGTTTGCAAAGCATATCCTGACGACCTTTTGTGTGCGCATACCTATTTTTGTTTTGTCTTTCTGTATGATTAGCAGTTTCAACTCGGGAATCAATAAAGAAGCAGTTATAAACTGCATGTGTGTAATCTGTACCGTACTGTCGCCTCTTCGACCATTTCAGACCGAAAAAGAATTCACATGAATTTCGCACCGATCGGGTCAATAGAAAATCTGATCTTTGGCGGTACACTTGTACAAGCGCTTGCGCTACTTAAAATAATGACTTATAGCCGGCAGGTAACAGATATTGTCGATAGATCACACTGCTCCAAGCGTTTCCTAAAACAAGATAAATTACCAGCCATAACCACATCATATGGCAGGGAACTCCTTGCATATGATATGGTTGTGGCTGGTAATTTGTCTTGTTTTAGGCGACGCTTGGAGCAGTATGATCTATAGACAATATCTGCTGCCTGCCGGCTATAAGTCATTATCAAATGTTCATTATGCATTCCTACATGTTTATTGCTTATGATCTCTTGTTTTTCGATTTCATCAATCTCTATGGGTTTTTGAACGCAAATCATTTATATGTCACGAGTAGAAAGACGTCTTACTGGTTTTTAGCTTGGCGAGTAACAATGAGCTTTCAGTGTTTATATTTATGCATGTATTGCGGCTCTCGTGTAGTTTTTTTTTATTGGATGTGTTGTTACATGCTTTCTTTATTGTAAATAAAGATTCCTCTCCCTCTCTCAAAAATATCAATTTTCATTAATACTGAGCAGTTTCTAAAACAAACTGCTCTGAAAGAAGGTATCAAAGCGCATTTCGTGCAAGTCGCTGGCAAGCATTTTCACTTTTTCGGAAAAGTTCGCTAGCGAGGTAGATGATGCGGAAAATTTTCATTGAATCTCATAAAAAGTTGAAACTGAACTGATACAGCTCACTAGAATGGCTCATTAAAAAATTTCTTCACATTTTTCCGTCATTGTTGCACGTTTTCATTCTCTTCGATCTGCTGCAACTTTAGCGTATTGTTGCTGAGCGACCACAGGGATTTGATAAAATTGCCGTTGCAAGATGAAAAGTTTTTTTTTTTGAAATTTGTTATAAGTAGCTCGAAAGGGATTATCGCATTTTATGATGATCGCATGAAAGGGCGTATCCGATTTTGTGGCGATAGACAAACGCGTTTGAATAATAAATCTTTAGAACACACTATGGGAAATGTATACATTTACATTTATTTGATTATATCAACATTTACTTTATTCAACAATCACTAAATGATCGCGTATTTTTAATCAACTATGCGCACTTGAGCGATGCGCTTTTAAACGAGGCAAGAACATCAACATACTAAGTAGAAACGAGTAGACTATATATGATCAATCGCTATACTTTCCTGTTTAGTACTTGTGTCTCTTAGATTTCGTGATAGCATTTCAAAAATTGGGTTCATTTAATGGTTATTTACGTATTTATATCGTCATTGCTTTGCTATTATCGTAAATCACGATTTAATAAACGTTATTTCTTGAAGCCTGTTGAAGCAGCAAACTGTATATACATTATTTATATACAAACTATATATTCCGTTTGCATATAAACACTATCAGTACGCATGAGCACGCAGTGGCTCATGCCGCTTACGTCCACAATAGTTCGTTAATTACGATGGTAGATAGGAAGACATCATTTAACTGCTACTAACATATATATATATTTATATACATAACATCTGTAATATGTCCAAATATAACTGCCTCGATAGGCATGACGCTTTGGCCAAATATATATATATTTACTAGCATACATTTATACAAATATTTTTTAACAATTTTGCTTCATTAATTTAATGATTGAAAGATATGACTATAACTGTTAGGAACGGAATAGTAATCCCCAAAAAACCGCTTCGCAATTTGTTTTGATTCACACAAAATATGTGTACTCGTTTTCGTCGTTCATCCAAATTTTAGCACAACAAATAACTTATTCGTTGTATAGCATTTTTTATATACGCGTTTCCCTTCTCGTTGACTAGATACTGTTAGATTCTCATCGGTGATGTCTGTGCGATAACGTCATAAAAACGTCGACCAATCGATGACGGGGGAAAAGTAGGGGATTTTGGCAATGTGCGATGCCATTTAAGCACTTCTCATTTGTCGATTTGTTTGTTGTGAGAACCGGAAAATGAGACTGCAGTTCATCATCAACTGATATTTCGCTTGTGAGCGACATTCTACTTTCGCGCTTCAATTTGCTCATTGTTTTTGATTCCTTAAGAGTTGTTTTTTTTCGTAGTTATACTTGTAAATTAGTAATTTAATTTGCAAGTTTATTTCATATTTTCATTTCAATATGTGATAAATTACTAATTGATGTAGACACAGCGAATAGTTGCACCATACTTTATAAGCTTTTTTTTTTTCTTCAGTGAGTGGCAATTGTTTCTTACCAATAAGTATTTAGTTCTTAATAAGTTTTATGTCAATAGATCTTCTTTGACGTCAATATCGAATTATTAGATAAAGTTTTTGTTTTGTTTTTTTTTCTGCAGTAATCATGTATTCGTAGTATAAAGGAGTTAGTGGTTACGAAAAGATTATCGAGATACATATAAACTCACTTGATAATTTTTTGAAGCGAATTTTAAACTTCTAAGTCGAAGACAACAATGAAAACGGTTTCGCCAAAATTCAATGGACACTATGAAAGCCGTATCAGCTTTTATTTATACGTGTGCTGAAAGTCTGCTAGGTTAAGTCTGTCAGTTTGGCCTAATCCAAAACAAATGTGCATATCCATATTCTTGCACGCTTAGAATATTAAAAGACGGATGAAGCTAAGAAGAAGAAAATCGAAAATTGTAGCGATTTCAATTCCGTCTTTAAGGTGCTAAATGTAATGGTTTTTGGTCATGTAAATGTCCATAAAACATCGTTATCAAAAGCGCCATTGCGAACGCAGCTGGCTTAAAGAAAAAGTACATTATTGGTTGTAGAGTCTGAAGGAGCAATAAAATGCGGAAGCATTTCGATTTGGTACGCAAGCTGCGCAAACTCTGGATCTAGTTCTCCATTCAGTTTCATCTTCGTTCACACCAGCCTTATGTCAACGACGCAGTCTTTCATTTATATGTCACGAGTAGAAAGACGTCTTACTCGTTTTTAGCTTGGCAAGTAACAATGAGCTTTTTGCTTGTTTTAGTAAAGGCAGTCGCACGTGACACCTAGACACGTGGTCAGTATAGTAGTAATCTCGTTCGATTTTCGAATTCTGTGTTGATCGATGAACATTAAATAGATATTTGACTCCGGCTGCTATGTTGAGCCATCATAGAATGTGCTGGTACTTCGTAATTTACTATGCTGGATATTGTCACCTGTTTACTTTCTAACACGTATAAACTAGATCCACCAGTAGGTTAAATATCACTTTATTTTAAAAAATAGCACCTTCCTAAAAATTACTCTTTATGCTCGATTGATGATACTTAGCTAATTGGTATGACATGGCGCGCATCAAGAAATTTGATCATCGTTTAGTCTTTTTGCGCTTTGCTCATTTCATCGCTATCTCAAAGTGAATACACTATTTTTTCTATTACGCATAACTGGAACGACTATAGTTTGGGTTGCTTTCTGATGCTTTTCGTTTTTGCATCTTCCGTATGGCGATTTGAGCGCCATGTTGTTAGGCCAGTGATCTGATTTTTTTATTCGATTTTTTAATTTAAAAGTTTCATCATTCTTCTCTTACTAAATTCGTTCCCAATCGCAAAATCTTAGTTGCCCACCGATGGTATTGCTGGGAAAAAGCAAAACTTTTATTGTGCCCTTTAAACATCAGTGTTCTTGCAAACAAACATGTGGTGTGTACTAATTTCTGATCAGGAAGGTTACTCAGACCCATTCATAAGTGAGGTTTGCACTTCCGCATGTTCCGCTCATCGAAGCATATTTTCCTCTTTCCGGTTACCTCACATATTCTCACACCTTTTGCCGTTTGTGAGCTTACAGTTTTCATTCTGATAGGCTCGACAATAAGAGTAGAAGTATGAGAAAAGTGTAATTTGATCGAATTTTAGCTCCCATGGGCAGTGGAGGTGCTTAAGTACTTCTGTTTGGTGGGCTCAATGTAGCTAACGGTAATCCATCCTTACCTGGTTCTTCACACCGTTTTATAGGCGAAAGCACTAGAAGAATTGGAATATCACTCATAACTCGTTGCAATGGGTAGGCATTTCTTAGCCCCGGGCAATAAATGCTACTTTCAAGCTGTCTACATTTTACGTCATTCACAATAAGCATCCATTTTGTGTGCGAGACCGTTTGACAACTTTCGTATGGGTTCTTAGAAATTTGAAATTGAGGACAGACCAGCAATTCACCAGAAGAAGGAGGAGATGTTTTTGATGCTGATTAATACTTCCAGTGCGTTGGCTACGAAGAGGAGCAAATAGCACTATACTCGTTAATCTTTCAGTGACTTGAGAACTGCTTCTGATCTCACAAAGTTCAAATAGCGAAAAGTTTGATACAAGTGGCCTTTGTTTTAGAAACAAACAATCTGAAAATAAAAACTCATTCCTGGATACAAAAGTCAAGCATGTATTACGGTGTTGTGGATCGCTCTAGTCAGAAATAAGGTTACAATGTGCATTCAGCTTAGATCATCGTTTCGAAAATCAGTGACATGGTAGACCATGCGATGAGAATTCGAGTTAAAGGAATAAGGGTTTGGCGAGTCTGAACCTCATTGCAATCTCTCAATGCTTGTCGAAGAAAACACTGCTTTAAAATACTCCATGCACATACAAGGCACAAAAACAAATGGAAGTTTTTTATGGCGTTATCTTTTCATACAGTTATCCTTTACATTTAGTTGTTGACCATGAGAGTGTCACTTCATTATTTTAAAGTCGTTTGTCGTTTCTGGTAGCAGTCTATGAAATGGATTGTGTCACAAGGCTTTTGACAGCTGCAAACGCTTTACAGTTCCTGTGTTGCTTTACGTTTTATGCAAAGCATGCAAAAAAAAAACGCATTTATTTTTTGGCCCGGAGGCCTTTCTTCCTTCGTTTGTTCGTCGGAAGAAAATGAGAAATAAGTTTTCTTAAATAACTATTCTGTTGCCGTTTTAATCATTTTTAATCATTTAAGCGTTGTCATAATCGCTCTTGGAGTAACCTAGCGCTCTGTTCGAACAGCTCCCGCTTTAGTTCATGTGAAAGATGAAAAAGATAAAGCCCGCTCCGATTGTAGTGGATCTTCTTTCTCCTTGAATCGTATGGAACCTCTCCTCCCTTCCGACGCACTTGAATTTCCTTGCAAATTTTTAGGACTCTGTTTTTATCCACTATTTGTTTATACTTAGCTTGTGTGAATGAAAGTTCTTATTTGCATGTGTATTATCCAACAAAGGGTATAGGGAGCTAATTCCACGCTGCATTTGTACAGCACCAATTTACATCAGGCAACCTGATCACATTCGAGCGTCATAGTAATACTGTTTATATCCGCTGATGTATAGAAAGTGATGACTCAGTGTTCTCTGACGATTAAGCTTTAGTCGGAGAGGAGACTAGAAAATGACGACGTGTCGTCCACAGGATACGAAGACGAATCGACGGCCCTAATTCCTTGGTGAACTCCAGAAATTCTCTCACGTTATATTGAACTAGCGAAGTTTACAACAAAAAAAAAAAAAATTCGATTCGTCAATCAGCAAGAATCAAAACGCTAAGATGAATCAGGCGGCTGATAGCTTTCAAAAAATATCGGTAAAAATGGTCGTGAACGATGAGCTGTTCGCATCGATCAGCGTGTATTCGCCTTCATATAGTTGTGCACTTTTCCTTTCTTATGATTATTGTTGTCCACTTACTCTACAGTTCACTTCCCCGACATTTTACATGTGTATTTGTTATACGGATAGTCTCCAGCGCTTATTCACCCTGCGATCCCACCAACTCGAAAATAGCACCGAACATATCACCAATACAATTACGCTCTCGTCATCCCCCCTTTCCTTTCCAAGAAAGCGTTGAATTGAGATTTTCGATGAAGTTATAGAGTAAACGGCGATGATGAGTGAATGGCAGATAATTAATACATTTAACTATTGATCGCTTGGTGCGAAAACATAAGGATTTTATACCGTATAGCGAATTTAATGCTTGCTTGTTTTATTATTCTTTTAAGTTGAAATCGGCAACATCAATTAGCCGAGAGTTGCTTACGTCCTCTTCCGGTTCTGCCTTCATCGTCATTACCAAAGCTAACCCGACCGGCCAACTATCGAGCCCAGCACAAAAATACAAAGCCGAGATAGCGCTGCTGGAAACTAACGATGGCGGATAAGCAGAACAATGGCTATGTTAACGCGGCAGCCGATATTCAAAGGCCGTCTATATCGGTACGTTCTTACCTGGAGATTTCTCTGCACAGAATTGGCCATGTGCCAATTTTTGCACACCTATTCCTGCCTATGCTGTGATTTATTTTACGATATAGCTAGGGCGGCTGTTAAAAGTACCTTACAGATAGAGTTCCCGTTAGCAAAGAATGCTGAACTGATTCAAGTAAGGTATAGGATAGCTTTGTTCGGGTATGCTGCAATATGCTGCAACAAATGCGGCACATTTTCCATGCGAGCGCTAATGAACTATACTTTAGCAGCTCGGTTGTCAAATATTCGATATGACCCTGGATGTTTATTTACAATATGATCACTGGTTTGGTGCATAATTATGACGTTTAATGGTCTCTAAAATTGTATGCACATCTGATAAATGATGAATCGGAAACGATGCCCAACGTTGTCATTGTCATTGTCGTGTTTCTCAAAAATAACAAAGAATGTAATTAGAACAAAAAAACAAACAAATAAGAAGAAATAAAATATGTGATCTCGACGAGTGAAGGGAGATGTCAGTTGAACGTAACATCGAAATGCTTTAGACGATTTGTGAACACAAAAGCGCTTGACGCTGAAAAGACATATTTCTTAACGTATGAATGCGAGCAAACGATATAGGACGCTGGAAGGAGCTGAAAGGGTGCTATTTAAGGAGCACCTCAAAAACAGATTTCGCGAAGGATCGATCAGCAATACAATTAGTCTTAGGTCATGCTGATACCTTGTTTCTTCTACTGCTTTAAGCATTCGATAAAAAATTTTAGATATTTTAAAAAAGAAATGGATTCGACTAAATGTTTATTGGAATGCGTCTGGCTGCTCTGACTTGAGCACTGTTATTTTAATTTTTACGAAGGCTAGGGAAATAGATCTCGGTTTGGCGTTAATTTATGAACTGCGATATGTATTATGTAATAATTTCAGTCGAAATCAAGTGGTCTTCCTGAACGCTTTGAGGATATCGAAGCAGCGAAAGCATCAAATGATGTTTCGGAGAAAAAGCAATCGGAGAAAAATCTAACTAATGCTGCTGCTGATGACGACGTTATTGAGCCGGAGTATTTGGACGAGGAAGTTACTGGACCGATGAGATATGTGGCTTTGGTGCAAAATAGTTTGGAAAATTTCGTCGAGAATTACAACAAGCACATCAAATGGGGAATATTCGTATTGGTGGTCATCGCCTTTCACGTTTATCTAGGTCGCTCTAACCAAACATCATTCTTTCGTCATATAGATTCGTTTCGTCCTGAGGTATAATATCT